>JAXIVJ010009251.1:0-12500 GCA_036785665.1 Chirona hameri
CCTCAGAATAGGAAGCTTTTTTATTATTTCCCCGTTGACTTATAATGGAGGAGGTCACGAAATTTACCCGACCTTAGGTCACCGATAATACAAATCCGAGATAAACTTATTGTAGGTACTATTTATTTATGAAATCCTGTAAGTACGAAATCGATCGGCCAGAAACTGTCGCTGTTGTGCGACCAGAAACATTTTTGGAGGTGGGGTCACGTGACCTGGTCTGGTGACCTGGTCTGAGATGACCCGAGGTATTTTTTTAAACATAGATAGGGTTCATTCTGAACCCCGCTTTAGACAAGCTAATTAGCTGTTGGATAGCTCTGTTGTTTTGTGTATTTTTTGAGGAACCACATTAGATTTAGATATAAGGATTAGATATTTAGTTTTGTGGATCGTTTAGGTATTATTTTTAAGCATTCATAGTTAGCTGTTACCTCTTACTTGCTTTTTAAAGGACTTTTCATTCTAGCTTGTGTGCGCCAAAATTGTCTTAGTCTTATTTCTGTGTTATTAGTTGCAGGGTTGGATAAGTAGATATTTTTAGAAAATTAGGGATAATTAAGGTGTATTTAGTATTCAGTTTATTTAAGGATTAGATATTTAGTCTAGTATTAGGTGCACTCATAGCTGATTTGTGTCACTAGCTTTACTTAGATCTAGTTAAGGTTTAGAAGAAGAAAAAACAAACAAAAAACAAACAAAAGTTAAGTTAAGTTAGTAAAGTATTGAAAAGTGCATAGTACCTAAGTTATATACCTAAGTTACTAGTGTATTCAAATGAGCATGACTAGGATGCAGGCGAAGGTAGCAGAGCTAGAGGCCCTCCAGGCTAGGGTAGCGGAGCTTGAGTCGCAGTTAAGTAAGTGTAGGTGTGGAGATGAGCCGCAGGAGGGTGTAGCTCCTGACCAAGGAACGTATGCGCAGATCGTGGTTAGGGGGTCAGAAAAGGAGCCTACAGGATCAGGGACCAGTGGTAGTTCTGATAGGGGCATAAGGGAGGAGGATAAGGCAAAGGTGGATAGTGCGGCTGGGGTTTGGAAGTGTGTTGGAGGGTCACGTTTCTGGAGACTCAACATTGTGGAAAGTAATGCTAGGGCCACAGACAGTAAGGATGAGGAGGGGGTGCTGGGTAATGGAGGGTGGTAGCAGAATCTGGAGGAGGAAGAGGGAAGGGATCAGGAGGGATGGACAAAAGTTCAGGGTAGAGTCAGGCAGTACAGCCCCAGGGAACATCCGCAGGTTACAATATCAAATAGGTTCAGTGCGTTAGAGTCAGCAGCTGAAAGTGACAGGGAAGAGGTTCAGCATTTAGTGGTTGGGGACTCAAGGGTAAGAACCTTAAGGCGAACATTCTGTGGGAAGAGGGACAGATGTATAGTCAAACCAGGGGCAAGAGTAGCTGATATTGGGCCCTGTCATTGAGGCAGAACTTGGTAGGAGTAGCCCGGAGACAGTTATACTACAGGTGGGGGTGAACGACATAGGACCTAGGCAGAGTGTGAGAATAGTAGCGGAGTACCGGAGCCTGCTGCAGAGGTTCAAGGAGTCCAGGAAACCAGTCATTGTGACTGGCATCCCTCCCTCGCTGTGGAGCCAGTGAGGAGTGGTACTCGAGAGCTCTGTCTGTGAACAGCTCAGTTCAGAACTTATGTTCAGCTATGGGGCTCAGTTATGTAGACTTATGGGATCAGTTCTATGAGTGGCGTAGGTACTATATGAAGGATGGGCTTCACTTATCGATGAGGGGGCAAGGGCTTTGGGAGATGCCTACAGAAGTGTCATTCAGGGAAACTAGGTAGGAGGGTGGGGGGGGGGGGGGGGGGGGGGGGTTCGGGACGCTAGTACTAGGGCATCAGGAAGTAAGCATTGGTAGAAGTTCATGTCAGAATAGGACAGTAGATCATAATTCCCTCAGAATTAGTAGAGTCAGCTCAAAGTATAAGATCACATGTGTGTTGCTGAATGCCCAAAGTATTAGGTCTAAATTTGATGAGTTTGAGTGTTATGTTGCCCTTGAAAAGCCTGATATCATTTGTGTAACCGAGACATGGGTTAGTGAGGGGTATAATAGGGATAGGCTACAGGATTTCGAGTTACAAGGGTATAACATGTTCTCATACTGCAGAGAATCACGGCAGGGGGTGGAGTGTTTGTATATGTAAATAGCTTGTACTGCACTACTAGAGTTGATGATTCTAGTAAAGTAAAAGAAGTAGAATCAATCTGGCTTGACATTAAAATTGGTACAGGAAACAGAGGAAGGTTGAGGATAGGTGCATTTTACAGACCCGGGAATCTTCCAAGGAACTCCCAAGCTGAAACAGACCAAGATATTGTGAGGAAATACGTAGGAACTTTCGGGCTCAGTGTCTTATTATGGGAGATTTTAACTTAAGAGGATACGAAAGTATAGCAGAGGAAACAAATGAGTGTAGGTTGTATAGGCAAATCTTTGAAGAGGAGCTTTTCATGCATCAGTTTGTAACAGAGCCAACCAGACATTGCTCCACTCTAGACCTTGTATTCTCAGACAACAGTGATCTAGTTAGTGACATAAGTATTTGTGAAGGTCTAGAGCCAGTGATCACAATATGGTTAAATTCAATATCTCATCAGAAATGAGGCCCAAAGATAACCTTATTATGGTTCCAAACTTCAGCCGGGCTGATTTTGATGGTATTAGAAATGACCTCGCACAGATCAAATGGAACGTTGAGTTGGCAGGTTTAGATGTATGTGAGGCCTGGAATGTTTTCAAAGCTAGATTAAGCCAAATTCAGAATCGGCATATACCCCTCAGGCACAAACGTAACAGAACCAAGTGCAAACCAGTTTGGCTTACCCCAGAAGTAAGGAGTGCTATACAAGCTAAAAGAAGTGCATTTGGCATTTTGAAGGGATCTTCACTAGATATAAATGAGAAGGCCTACCAGAATGCAAGAAATTCAGTTAAGAAAAAGGTCAGAGCAGCTAAAAGGGCAAAGGAACTTGATTTAGCTAGACATTGTAATGCAGATAGTAAGAAGTTCTTCAGTTTTTATAAGTTCAGTACAGTTTCCAAAAATATAGGTCCATTTAAGGTAGATGATGTGTTAGTTAGCAAGGACAGTGAAATGGTTGAAGTGCTTAATGATCAGTTTCAATCTGTCTTTACTATCGAGGACCAGAGTAGTATTGCAGCACTTCAGCCTGAGCCAGAGACAGAGGAGACTATAGGAGAGCTAGGTGGCATAAGTAGTGAACTTGTTCTAGAATATCTAAAGAAAGTAAGGCCTAACAAGGCGGAAGGACCTGATGAAATCCATGCTAGACTTTTAAGAGAATCTGAAAGGGAGTTGTCGGTTCCATTAGCCATAATATTTTCTAAATCACTCGCAGATAGTAAAATTCCACTTGATTGGAAAAGAGCAAATGTTGTTCCTATTCATAAAAAGGGAGATAGAAGTAAAGAGGAAAACTATAGACCGGTTAGTCCTGACCTCATTAGTCTGCAAGGTGCTTGAATCAATCATCAAAGATTAGATTGTTGAATTCTTGGAGCAAAATGAACTCATCAAGGATACACAGCATGGCTTTAGGAAGGGCCGTTCTTGTTTAACTAATCTTCTGGGAGTTTTTGGATGTTGCAACAGATAGCTTTGATCAGGGTAAACAGCTAGATGTAGCTTTTCTTGATTTCAGTAAAGCATTTGACAAACGTCCCCCATACAAGACTGGGGTTGCAACTTAAAATTCATGGGATCAGGGGCAAGATTCTGGATTAGATAGAAACGTGGCTTTCAGGACGCCAGCAAAGGGTTATATTGAATGGATATAACCCTTTGGATAATGCCAATCACAATGGAAGGAGGTTCTCAGTGGGGTTCCACAGGGCTCAGTCCTGGGCCCATTGCTTTTTATAATATTTGTGAATGCAATTGAGAACAGTATAGACAGCAAAGTCTTGAAATTTGCAGACGATCTAAAAGTTGTCAGGATTATTAGAGGAAAACATGATCAGGATGTTTTCAATCAGATCTGGACAAGCTAGTTGAGTGGTCTGAAGCATGGCAGATGAAATTCAATTTGAGTAAATGTAAGATTATGCACGCTGGACGGGTTAGCAGTAAACATAGGTATGAAATGGGTGGGGCAGAAAATGGAGCAGATTGAAAAGGAAAGAGATTTAGGTGTCGTGGTAAACAATAGACTATCAGCGTCAGACCAGGTTGTAGAAGCTAGGAAAAAGGCACTTAGAATGCTAGGGGCCATTAACAGAAATGTTTCCTACAAAAGTGAAAAGGTAATAACAAAACTGTATTGTGCATACGTTAGACCACATTTGAGTATTGTGTACAAGCCTGGTCTCCAACATATGAGAAAGATTGCTGGGTTGTTAGAAAGAGTTCAAAAAAGGGCAACAAAAATGGTTAATTGTCTTGGTAGTTTACCTTATGAAGATAGATTAAAGAAATTGGGTATGTTTTCACTTAGATATAGAAGGCTAAGAGGAGATCTAATTGAAGTCTTCAAATTTGTAAATAGTCAGCATTCTGGATATTTAAAGGGTATGTTTGAGTTCAATAGGGAAAATCGAGGTAGAGGTCATCAGCATAAACTCATTATGAAACAAAGTAGGACTAGGCTACGACAGTCATTTTTCAGTAGAAGGGTTGTAGGACATTGGAATATGCTACCAGGGGATGTCGCTGATGCAGTGACACTTGCTTCCTTAAAAATTATATTAGATAAATACTTTACAGAGAAGGGATTAGTTCATAAATACTCGTGGGATTAGCCTTCTTTTATGCAGGTGAGTAAGGTGATTTGAAGGGGCGAGACTGGTGAGAGGGGGGGGGGGGTGTATCTGTCTATCTGTCTATCTGTCTATCTGTCTATCTGTCTATCTGTCTATCTGTCTATCTGTCTATCTGTCTATCTGTCTATCTGTCTATCTGTCTATCTGTCTATCTGTCTATCTGTCTATCTGTCTATCTGTCTATCTGTCTATCTGTCTATCTGTCTATCTGTCTATCTGTCTATCTGTCTATCTGTCTATCTGTCTATCTGTCTATCTGTCTATCTGTCTATCTGTCTATCTGTCTATCTGTCTATCTGTCTATCTGTCTATCTGTCTATCTGTCTATCTGTCTATCTGTCTATCTGTCTATCTGTCTATCTGTCTATCTGTCTATCTGTCTATCTGTCTATCTGTCTATCTGTCTATCTGTCTATCTGTCTATCTGTCTATCTGTCTATCTGTCTATCTGTCTATCTGTCTATCTGTCTATCTGTCTATCTGTCTATCTGTCTATCTGTCTATCTGTCTATCTGTCTATCTGTCTATCTGTCTATCTGTCTATCTGTCTATCTGTCTATCTGTCTATCTGTCTATCTGTCTATCTGTCTATCTGTCTATCTGTCTATCTGTCTATCTGTCTATCTGTCTATCTGTCTGTCTGTCTGTCTGTCTGTCTGGCTGTATGTCTGTATGTCTGTATGTCTGTATGTCTGTATGTCTGTATGTCTGTCTGTCTGTCTGTCTGTCTGTCTGTCTGTCTGTCTGTCTGTCTGTCTGTCTGTCTGTCTGTCTGTCTGTCTGTCTGTCTGTCTGTCTGTCTGTCTGTCTGTCTGTCTGTCTGTCTGTCTGTCTGTCTGTCTGTCTGTCTGTCTGTCTGTCTGTCTGTCTGTCTGTCTGTCTGTCTGTCTGTCTGTCTGTCTGTCTGTCTGTCTGTCTGTCTGTCTGTCTGTCTGTCTGTCTGTCTGTCTGTCTGTCTGTCTGTCTGTCTGTCTGTCTGTCTGTCTGTCTGTCTGTCTGTCTGTCTGTCTGTCTGTCTGTCTGTCTGTCTGTCTGTCTGTCTGTCTGTCTGTCTGTCTGTCTGTCTGTCTGTCTGTCTGTCTGTCTGTCTGTCTGTCTGTCTGTCTGTCTGTCTGTCTGTCTGTCTGTCTGTCTGTCTGTCTGTCTGTCTGTCTGTCTGTCTGTCTGTCTGTCTGTCTGTCTGTCTGTCTGTCTGTCTGTCTGTCTGTCTGTCTGTCTGTCTGTCTGTCTGTCTGTCTGTCTGTCTGTCTGTCTGTCTGTCTGTCTGTCTGTCTGTCTGTCTGTCTGTCTGTCTGTCTGTCTGTCTGTCTGTCTGTCTGTCTGTCTGTCTGTCTGTCTGTCTGTCTGTCTGTCTGTCTGTCTGTCTGTCTGTCTGTCTGTCTGTCTGTCTGTCTGTCTGTCTGTCTGTCTGTCTGTCTGTCTGTCTGTCTGTCTGTCTGTCTGTCTGTCTGTCTGTCTGTCTGTCTGTCTGTCTGTCTGTCTGTCTGTCTGTCTGTCTGTCTGTCTGTCTGTCTGTCTGTCTGTCTGTCTGTCTGTCTGTCTGTCTGTCTGTCTGTCTGTCTGTCTGTCTGTCTGTCTGTCTGTCTGTCTGTCTGTCTGTCTGTCTGTCTGTCTGTCTGTCTGTCTGTCTGTCTGTCTGTCTGTCTGTCTGTCTGTCTGTCTGTCTGTCTGTCTGTCTGTCTGTCTGTCTGTCTGTCTGTCTGTCTGTCTGTCTGTCTGTCTGTCTGTCTGTCTGTCTGTCTGTCTGTCTGTCTGTCTGTCTGTCTGTCTGTCTGTCTGTCTGTCTGTCTGTCTGTCTGTCTGTCTGTCTGTCTGTCTGTCTGTCTGTCTGTCTGTCTGTCTGTCTGTCTGTCTGTCTGTCTGTCTGTCTGTCTGTCTGTCTGTCTGTCTGTCTGTCTGTCTGTCTGTCTGTCTGTCTGTCTGTCTGTCTGTCTGTCTGTCTGTCTGTCTGTCTGTCTGTCTGTCTGTCTGTCTGTCTGTCTGTCTGTCTGTCTGTCTGTCTGTCTGTCTGTCTGTCTGTCTGTCTGTCTGTCTGTCTGTCTGTCTGTCTGTCTGTCTGTCTGTCTGTCTGTCTGTCTGTCTGTCTGTCTGTCTGTCTGTCTGTCTGTCTGTCTGTCTGTCTGTCTGTCTGTCTGTCTGTCTGTCTGTCTGTCTGTCTGTCTGTCTGTCTGTCTGTCTGTCTGTCTGTCTGTCTGTCTGTCTGTCTGTCTGTCTGTCTGTCTGTCTGTCTGTCTGTCTGTCTGTCTGTCTGTCTGTCTGTCTGTCTGTCTGTCTGTCTGTCTGTCTGTCTGTCTGTCTGTCTGTCTGTCTGTCTGTCTGTCTGTCTGTCTGTCTGTCTGTCTGTCTGTCTGTCTGTCTGTCTGTCTGTCTGTCTGTCTGTCTGTCTGTCTGTCTGTCTGTCTGTCTGTCTGTCTGTCTGTCTGTCTGTCTGTCTGTCTGTCTGTCTGTCTGTCTGTCTGTCTGTCTGTCTGTCTGTCTGTCTGTCTGTCTGTCTGTCTGTCTGTCTGTCTGTCTGTCTGTCTGTCTGTCTGTCTGTCTGTCTGTCTGTCTGTCTGTCTGTCTGTCTGTCTGTCTGTCTGTCTGTCTGTCTGTCTGTCTGTCTGTCTGTCTGTCTGTCTGTCTGTCTGTCTGTCTGTCTGTCTGTCTGTCTGTCTGTCTGTCTGTCTGTCTGTCTGTCTGTCTGTCTGTCTGTCTGTCTGTCTGTCTGTCTGTCTGTCTGTGTCTGTCTGTCTGTCTGTCTGTCTGTCTGTCTGTCTGTCTGTCTGTCTGTCTGTCTGTCTGTCTGTCTGTCTGTCTGTCTGTCTGTCTGTCTGTCGGTCGGTCGGTCGATCGATCGATCGATCGATCGATCGATCGATCGATCGATCGATCGATCGATCGATATATATATATATATATATATATATATATATATATATATATATATATATATATATATATAATGTTAAGCAATAATTAGCCATAATTCCTTTTTTCTGAGTAATGTTTTATGGTATCCCTGATAAGGCCAGATGAGGCAAAGAAGCTGTTCATGTGACGTTGCTTGCGCTTGCCCAAAATAAAATTGTTGCCCAGGCTCACAGCGTGCTTGTGTAGCAGGTTGGGCACGTCTTCATTCCTCTTTCTTAGATATTAAAATGACTGTACCTTAGTCTTGTGTTGAAAATATGCAAGCCATAAAAGCAAATTCCTTATTCTTGTATACTGGTATACTCATATTCCAGAATACTGGTGAGAATTTCAATTGATCAATATTTATTCACTTCACTGATATTTTGATTATGTGTTGGCAAATATAACGTAAATAAGCTTAGATTTTTGACTATAGTTGGAAGTCATTTCCTACAGTCAAGGATGAAAAATGTTCCCAAGGATGACAAATCAGACCTTTTCATTACCTGTGATTTTCCAGGTAACATTCCCCCAAAAAAATAGCACTGTCCGAGTTCTGCAACAGGGATTTCGGATTTTATGATTCGAACATGTGATTCAACTCACCCATACACACTGCCACGATCACAGCACACACAACGGTAGTATTCTATGACCGTGAACCGAAGACGAAGATAGCCGCCCACGCCGGCCGATCTAGAGGAACCATTTTTTCAGTACCAGTAGCAGCAGAAAGTTCGCATGTTTCAGGAGTTTGTAAGCAGACTTGTCAACGATTCATTGTGAATCGACTACTTTTGGTTGAATCATTCTTATTTCACTTATTTCAAATGAATCGCTCATGAATAGATTCACCTCAAGCGTAAACCTGTTGTGAGTCACTGATTGAATCATTTATACAGATAAAATAGGCTGATTGCATCATTCATTGCGCAAAGAATCATTCTTTTTTGGCCGAACAGCATAAACTGTCCCCCAAAAATGCCAGCGGCTCAGCATTCATCTGTACCCTGTGGACACACCAGACATTCAATGGCCAATTATATGAGCTCAGTGTCCTGAGGGTGGCCGTTCGGGAGAGGCCGCCTGGGGCGGAATTGGCCTCCATCTTGGATTTTTCCCTTCACGATCACGTGTCTTTTTTATGGTGAACGTGCTTTAGTAAACCGTAAATAAACTCGTGGGATCCCCAACCCACTGCTTTACAAAAGAAGATTATGAAAGAAACCTTCATTTAAAACACGTGACAAAAATATGGAAAGACTTCTTCCCAGGCCCTCAGGCGGCCTCTCCCGAACGGCCACCGTCCTGAGCTGTGGCCTGTGATTCATCTCTGCATGACGAAAGTGAGGTTTTTTGTCCAACTCCAGTGGACACACCACTGTTCAATCAGCCCTAACTGAGCTAGGTACATTGGTACTGGAAAGGTAGCGGTAAGGTAGGTTTGTACCAAAGTACTTAGATAAGGTACCTACCTGATACTTTGGTTCTGCATGTACCCCACAGTACACGCACACCAATTTTCATACGAAAAATCCTCAAAGGGTGCCCACATTTTCCAAATGTCTAGGCTGGCTAAGGCCCTGATCGATGTGCGTCAGCACTTTTTGTCAGCACGGCCTGAGCATGGTTACCTTTGTGGTCACATCATTCTGCCTACATGACGTAGCCAGAATACTGGGTCGTGATTGGTAGGCAGGCAGAATACTGGGCCGTGATTGGTGCTGAAAAACGTGCTGACAAGCGTGCTGACACATCGATCAGGGCCTAAATCATAAACAAACATTTGCAAGAGCATGTCCCAAATATCGCTGTCGCATCTGCGGCGCTTTATTTGACATGCCTTATACAAAATAATCAAAATAAATGTTCTATACGCTTAAAAAAGCGAAACGTCAAGTTATTAATGTTTTTGGAACTTGAAATTTGCTATTATAATAATTAATAATTATTATAATATCATTTTATAATTTCACCAGTCCTATTTTAGAAAATGTTCTTGCAATTTGTATTGCGTCGCTCCACTTTTTGTTTGGTGTCGCGCCACTTTCGCCCACCCTTAGTGCTTTTATCTATAGGGCTCAGTTAACTAACCACCTATTTGCATCATTCAATAACAACATTCAATGACGTCATTGAAATGTCTATACAAGGGTTTTAAATGACTGCAAATATTCATGAACGCTGACGGGCATAGTTAAAATGTATTATAGCCTTTTCAGCACATGCCTAACATTCATATCATAATGCCTGACTAATAGGTGATATATAGATACAGGCGCAGATCCAGGATTTTAGTCAGGGGGGGGGGCGACATACAAAAAGTTGCGCCCTATGGGCGCGTTTGTATGGTGAGACATGGGCGCGACCCGGGCTCGGGGGCGCGCGCCCTAGCGCCCCCCCCCCCTGGATCCACGCCTGTGATATACTTTTATTCTGGATATTATGTCCATTTCCACAGGGTATCATTCATTCATACAATACATATCAGTAAGGTTACAAGCGACAGCACATAATACAATAAGGTTACTTGTCAGTTTCATTTATTGCATATTTTATTTAGTTAATATGAATTAACCCTCGCCCTACGGGAACTTTTTTCACCTTCGCCCTACGGGGGGGGGGGCTGACAACCCCCCCCCTGTTAACTTCCAAAGCAAGCAACTTAGAGCAATGCGGTAAGAACCAGCATGGTGCCTGTCATGAGAGGAATCCAACAGTATGCAATTTTTAGGTTTCAGGTCAACGGGTGACCTTCCAGGTCAAGTGAATGACCTCAGATTTACCACGAACAGCGATTTTGGAACAACGATTTTGATCTTCAGAAAACCTCAAAATTAGAAATTGATAAATGTAAATAAAAAGGTATGTTGCTAGACCAGTTTTGGCTCAGAGATACAGAAAAGGTAATTATTTGTTCGTATCTTGTCAAAAATAAGTCAAAAAAGTTATTTGAAAAAATGCGTCATCAGTTTCTTACACTTAGGGAGCCATCACTCAGTCAAAAATGAAGATATTGCTTTGAAATTGGGTATGGGTATTGTCCATACTCAGTTCTCTCACATATATTCCGGTTTTTTAATATCTTTGAAAATTTTAATTTTGTGGTGATTTTTCCAAAAAAATCAGTTTTTATTTTATTTTACGGGTTAAAAACCCAAAATTTTGCAAATCCGAGATTGCCATTGTACAAAGAATGCCATTTTGTATCTTTGGTGAATTGCGTTTGAAATTTGCTTTAAAACTCTGTTTTCTACAATTTGTCTAATATTTATAGTTTTGTTACCAACATGACGTCATAAAAACGTCATTATTTCCAAATTGCTCAACCAATTTCAACGATTTTTGTTTTGTTCAGCATACGTATAATTGTTGTAAACTCAGCTACCGAAAATGTCAGCAAGATGCACTGCATGTGGAAAAAGTTATTTAAGAATGTTCAGTGATTGAATCATGATTGAATCATTCATTATGGTCGTCCGTGAATCACTGTGAATCGACCCATGACAAATATTAATCATTGACAAGTCTGTTTATAAGTGCTTTTTCTGAGGTCCTTTCGGCTTTTTGTGAGATTCATCAATTAAGCAATCAATCAAATCTGGAACATTTGGTGGGATTGATTCCTTGCAAGGTTTGTTCCGGTTTACGGAAAACAGCGAAATTAACACTCCAAATGGGACAATACGAAGCGACGTTGAATTAAGGCCTGTCCATGCTTTTGACATTTAATTGCATTTCTCATCATTATATTATATTTCTTTGTCATTAATATCTTCAATTTTGCCCTAACTAACTGTCAATTGCGTATTTTATTTAATCAATGCTGATTATCTTGTATACGTTTTAGCCTCTTTTTGGGGCGTTTTCGGTATGTTTTGTAGAAGGAAGTAACACAGCCCAAAATTGACAGATTTGCTCCTGAATTTGAATATTCAAAACAAACTAACGGGAAATATTGTATTGTAAGAGCATATACTTATTCGTGAATTCATAAAATTGCGATTGATACCAAAACATCACCGGGAAAAGCCGTGTTCTTACGAGCTATAGATCCATTTACCCCAATCTCCCTAAACGCCCCAAACGCCGTTTTCAAAAGCCGTTTTCCCGTTAGCCCCCCCCCCCCCCCCCAGTAAGGCGCGTTATGAAATATACCCCAGTAACTCGCGGGTTAAGTAAATAAAAAATGTGCCTTTTGCCTATTGATTGCTTTTTACATATGTTTTGAGTCGTCTGAGCATATGGTGTAAAATGTCGACGCTTGAAGCCGGGATGAGGAGCGCAATTTCATTGAAATTGTTTTGTTTTAGATGGAGGGGGGAAAATGGGACAAGGTGTCCCAGTTCTCCCTACTCTATGCTATGTCTACCCTACTGCCTACTACTGTCACTTACCTAAACACGATTCGTTGATATGGTACAATTACAGCTTTTAGCTTGGTGATCTTGTATGCTTTATTTTATTTTGTTTATTCAAGATTGATTGATTTTTAAACAGTATTGTTGTATAATTAGCAAATAGATATAATAATAAAATGGCTGCAATTTTGTATACATATTAACCCGCCATTGACGGGGGCAGGCGGTGGGGTGGACGCTCCCTGACGAACTTTCGCAATAACTAAAAAACCAAAAGCGATATCATCGTGAAACTGTGGGTTCCTTCTCCCACATCAATCTGACGTCTTCCTTGCCAACATTAAAAAAAATGGCAAAAATTTTACGAGATATAGCGAACTTAGTGACGTCACTACACACGAGTTTGATGGAAAAATAAGCTAAAATTTAACAGACCGTACAACGGCCAT
>JAXIVJ010009251.1:17500-20000 GCA_036785665.1 Chirona hameri
ACATATATACATATATACATATATACATATATACATATATACATATATACATATATACATATATACATATATACATATATACATATATACATATATACATATATACATATATACATATATACATATATACATATATACATATATACATATACATATATACATATATACATATATACATATATACATATATACATATATACATATATACATATATACATATATACATATATACATATATACATATATACATATATACATATATACATATATACATATATACATATATACATATATACATATATACATATATACATATATACATATATACATATATACATATATACATATATACATATATACATATATACATATATACATATATACATATATACATATATACATATATACATATATACATATATACATATATACATATATACATATATACATATATACATATATACATATATACATATATACATATATACATATATACATATATACATATATACATATATACATATATACATATATACATTATACATATATACATATATACATATATACATATATACATATATACATATATACATATATACATATATACATATATACATATATACATATATACATATATACATATATACATATATACATATATACATATATACATATATACATATATACATATATACATATATACATATATACATATATACATATATACATATATACATATATACATATATACATATATACATATATACATATATACATATATACATATATACATATATACATATATACATATATACATATATACATATATACATATATACATATATACATATATACATATATACATATATACATATATACATATATACATATATACATATATACATATATACATATATACATATATACATATATACATATATACATATATACATATATACATATATACATATATACATATATACATATATACATATATACATATATACATATATACATATATACATATATACATATATACATATATACATATATACATATATACATATATACATATATACATATATACATATATACATATATACATATATACATATAACATATATACATATATACATATATACATATATACATATATACATATATACATATATACATATATACATATATACATATATACATATATACATATATACATATATACATATATACATATATACATATACACATATACACATATACACATATACACATATACATATACACATATACACATATACACATATACACATATACACATATACACATATACACATATACACATATACACATATACACATATACACATATACACATATACACATATACACATATACACATATACACATATACACATATACACATATACACATATACACATATACACATATACACATATACATATATACCTATATACCTATATACCTATATACCTATATACCTATATACCTATATACCTATATACCTATATACCTATATACCTATATACCTATATACCTATATACCTATATACCTATATACCTATATACCTATATACCTATATACCTATACCTATATACCTATATACCTATATACCTATATACCTATATACCTATATACCTATATACCTATATACCTATATACCTATATACCTATATACCTATATACCTATATACCTATATACCTATATACCTATATACCTATATACCTATATACCTATATACCTATATACCTATATACCTATATACCTATATACCTATATACCTATATACCTATATACCTATATACCTATATACCTATATACCTATATACCTATATACCTATATACCTATATACCTATATACCTATATACCTATATACCTATATACCTATATACCTATATACCTATATACCTATATACCTATATACCTATATACCTATATACCTATATACCTATATACCTATATACCTATATACCTATATACCTATATACCTATATACCTATATACCTATATACCTATATACCTATATACCTATATACCTATATACCTATATACCTATATACCTATATACCTATATACCTATATACCTATATACCTATATACCTATATACCTATATACCTATATACCTATATACCTATATACCTATATACCTATATACCTATATACCTATATACCTATATACCTATATACCTATATACCTATATACCTATATACCTATATACCTATATACCTATATACCTATATACCTATATACCTATATACCTATATACCTATATACCTATATACCTATATACCTATATACCTATATACCTATATACCTATATACCTATATACCTATATACCTATATACCTATATACCTATATACCTATATACCTATATACCTATATACCTATATACCTATATACCTATATACCTATATACCTATATACCTATATACCTATATACATATATACATATATACATATATACATATATACATGT
>JAXIVJ010009251.1:25000-47500 GCA_036785665.1 Chirona hameri
CGTGACATTAAAAGATTGTTCATAGATACTGAAACCATCCATAATTATCCCAATATAATCATAGGAAGCGATGATGTGCCATGCTATAGAGCAATGTGGTGACTCACTGTGTTTAGTTTTGATTGTGTACTCGTTTAAAGGGACTGTCCCACCTTCCCAAAAGTTGTCAAATGTACGCCATTTGTGATGTAAAATATGAAGTAATTGCTGCCGGACACGATTATGACATTTGTTTATCGCAAACAGTGTTCAATTTCATAAAAAGTTAAGTTTTAATAGTTAGGTTGATGACGTCATATTGAGCTATAGAGAGCTACACAGAAATCCTTAACGCTGCCAAAGTATGGGCACAATTATTTCGAGACAATTCTGTCGCTTTGAATACAAAACAAACCAATTACCAAACCATTGAAACGTAGCAAATATCTCCAAGGTTCACCCTGAAACAAGTCGACTATCATTTCCAGTTGGGTAAAGAGAGACGACGCTGTCGGTTCAGAGGCCCTATTCAAATACACATGGGTCTTATTTTTTTCAGATTTCAAAATCAAACTCGAATATCTTTTTGATTAGATCATTGTGGTTGTTTTAACTGCTACCATACTTCATTCAAATGCCAAGCCATCGAAAAGCCTATTTCAACTCAAATATAATGTTAAGGTGGGATAGTCCCTTTAGCCCGGCAGTTTCTGGGGTATTTTCTGTAACACGACTTACGGGGGGGGCTTTTTAGCCCCCGCCCCCCTGGTATCTTCGGAACCAATGATCGCATCGGGACGTGCAAGGCGGCATTCGAAAGCGCTCAATGAGATAAACATAACGCACACTTAAATTAAGGTCACATGTCAGGTCTCGGTCAAGTCAAACGTCAAAATCGAGGTATTTGAGTTTATGGATCATGGATCATACTTGCCATCCATAGCCTTGAATTGAGCCCATGATCACCCAAAGTGCTGTCAAAGGTATGATACACATTCCACATGAGCTAAAGTGTGATTGTTGGAAGAGATCAAGGTCAAGGTTAGGCCACAAAAGGTCACTATACACAAAATATCTACGAAAGTCACGCAGCACATGTGTTATGGATGCTTTTACGCGTAGAATTCGATAGTGATAGTCATTTTACCACCTGACTTCATTTACGTGAAGTTAGTGTCAAGTTCAGGTCAAGTTCAGGTCACTGAAGGTCCAAATTTGAAATTGATAAATCTTAATGAAAAAGGTATGTTTCTATATCAGTTTTGTCTCAGAAATAAAGTGCTGACATTTATTTGTCTCTACCTGGTCAATGAAATCCAAAAAACTCAAGTTCAAAATATGACGTCATGATTTACCCATACTTTATATGCCATAAGTCAGTCAAAAAAGTATATCATTTTGAAATTTGGTATGGTAGTTGCCCAAATGTGGTTATCTGACTATATTCCGTTTTGTATATCTTTGAAAAATTTGATTTGTGGGTATTTCCCCCCTCCCCCCCAAAAAAAACATTTTTTGGGTCAAAAACCAAAATGTTCAAAGTTTCGAGATAGTTGGTTTGTAGCCCTTGCAATGTTCTACCTTTGAGCGTTTTCGATTTCATTTTGCTTCAAATGTGGCATTTGTCCGGCCTGGCAAAGTTTAGCTGATTTCTTGTGTCAAAATGGTGTGTAGTGACGTCACTAAATTAACTATATCTCAAGGGAAAAAAATCTGTCGAAATTTCTTTCTTTTTTGCACAAAATGTGTAAAATGATGCCCGGAAAGGTACTGACAGTTTGGCGTCGATACCTGCATTTTTTTATTTATAGATATTCCCAATATTCCTCAGGGGGGGGGGGGGTACCCCCCCCCCCCCTCCCCCTCCCCACAGTGACTCGCGGGTTAAGCGGATTTTAAGGAATTTATCGTGTATTTTAATATTAATTTGATAACGTGTCAGTGTAGTACGTTTATGGAGTGTTGTGCTGTGACATGACGTGGGCTCATGAAAGCCACTCTGCTGTGGAAGGGCGCCGAATCGTTAATACATACATACATATTCGGCTGAGATTCCGGCTACCAAACTTAAGCGTTTTCCTATCGCCAAAGTGCAAAAATATTCGACCCGAAAACGCAATACTTTGTGCTTAAAGCTGGAGCTCCCGGAAAGCTTAAAACCAGCATCATCCAATGTTTCCAATTCCAAAGGTTATCAATGTTCGAAGCATTTTTTGCTTCAAATATGTTGGTTTTAAAAGGAAGATTCAAAACGATAGAGGCTCTAGCATTTCCTAGATTGCATCCGATGGTGCCATCTGGCGGCCGGCGCTGGAACACTGTGGTTTGGGGAGGCGCGGCGTAAAAAAGATGCACGGCTGAACCGGCACTAATTGGTCGAAATTGTGAAAACTAAAAAGTGACATTTCCTTAGAATCCGTAATGGAACCGGAGCATCAAGAGAGCCAAATTGTTTTCGGAAATGACCTAAAAAAACACTACTGCACAGTGAACTTGGGGAAAATACGGAAGGCCTTATTTTGGAAAATATTTTTGGGGGAATTTGTTGGTCACCACCGATGAATTCCCCGCCCTTGAAATTGCACAACTTTTCAGGAAAATGAAAAATGGTATGACGGCACCCTCCGGTTGTCTTACTGTGGAATGCCCCTGCTGTCCTAAATCTCTCCAGTAGAACCTCCAAAACCATTGTATTAACAAAACCGTGAATTATTGTAAACAGATCCATGTATCAACATCAATATCACAAATCTGCATCATCAAGCATACTCATAAATCATCATAGTTACTATGGATCAACAGTCAGCTACGTATATGCATATGTTTATAGAAGCTTGGTCGTTGCAGCTCCGACCGGATAAGCAATACAATTGGTTATGACGGGAGGGCACGAAACATATAGACGCTATCATACCTAATGTTTATCGATCACAAAGTCACAACTAACTACATTTCTAAGATCAAAACAACGCAAGAAAGAACGCACTGACAACTCACAATTAGGTACTTATAACTCCGATCACGACAGCACGATTGACAGCCTTTCGCAACTCAACGGCAACTTGAACACTGACAATGGTCGACGCACGCAACCCGAACAACCTGCCGCGCCTAAGCCCGCGGCGTAACTGGGCGGCGCGGCCGGCCGGCAGTGATGTGCGCGCGCAGCCAACGCCGCGCCACCGTCTGCGTGCGTCTACGTCACGACACCCCATGCAGCGGCGACCGTCACACCTCTCCTAGTGGTGAACGAACTCCTGCAATACGCCCGGCTGAGGCGTCAATCGGCACCCCCGCATGAGTATTGCAACACCTCGACACCCCATGCAGCGGTGACGTTACGCTTCTCCCAGTGGTGAACGAACTCCCGCAATACGCCCGGCTGAGGCGTCAATCGACACCCCCGCATGAGTATTGCGAAACCTCGACACCCCATGCAGCTGTGACGAACACGCAATGCGATGGTGGTCGGCACTGACACACCACGCAGGTGTCTGACGTGGGTGTAGATAGCGAAGCATCAACAATGACACCCCATGTATGAGTAAATTTCAAAATTAACCCCTGTGGCAGGAGTTGACAACCGGGTCGTCTGTAGCGATTTTGTGAGTGCAGTCAGTCGCCAGTTACAGCTCGCTGTTTCGTACGGCCAGGGATTCACGAAGACGAGCGTGGTGAATTATCAGTACCCATTAATTACTAAAACATGCTAAATTGTATGATTCTGCGCAAGTGAATTGCCGGATATGCCGCGAACCGCGCCGTGACATGCCGTGACTCCGCCTCCAGTGACGTCACATCAAGCTTCTGGCTCCAGCGAGGCGGCTATAGCGGTGTCACCCCCTGCGAGCAGCAGTCCACACACAAATCTTGCGCAACACAAATCACTATCGCCCCGCTGAACGGCCTCTGTTCTGTACTCCTCAAAAGATGCATACCGGAACGGAGACAGGACGGCGACACACTACCGTTCTGTCTCCGTTGTAATTGAACAGCATGTGGCGTTCACGTGCCGTTTCCCAGCCGCCAGGCTGCGCACAGTGTTCATTATCGTTGATATTGCGCATGAACAAACGAACTCGTGATCGCTTGCTTAAATATTTTATAGAGCTGCAGGATTATCTTAGAACTGCAGGAATATTCTAGAGCTGCAGGATAAACCGAAGGTTGGTTTCCTCATTGGAATAATGCACTATTATTTAGAATTGTGTTTTCCATTGGGAAACTTAATTATACCTAGGTGCGAGTATCATGCCAGAAGTGATCATTTGCAAAGGTGTGGTACCTACTTGTCTGTCTAAGAGTTGTCACGGATTAGGGTAGCATGGGGCAAGATTAGATGCATTTTGCTGACAATATTGTTTCCTATTTGACGTAGGCGGCTAGTGATAACATTTTCACATACTTTGGAGATTTGGTTTGTATTCTGCATCGCCTAATTCTACCTTCTTTAGTTAACAAATTTGTAGGCGACGATTTTCGAGGAGCCTGCAAAAGGGACGTATTGCCCCACCCCCTGGGCAAGACGCCCCCAGTCGATGGGGCAAAACGCCCTATCCCCTCGAACTTGGCTCCTATGGAGAGTAGGCGAAAACCAAAAATACCGTTTGATAGCTCGTCGGAATTAAAGTTGACACTAATTCGTCATTTTTTGGCTCAGGTCAATATGTAGGCCAACAGAGGTAGTCCACCATGGTAACTCCTGGAATCTGTCTCAGATTTCCCCAAATATGTCGGGAACTATGATAGCTGGGAACAAACGGAAAAAAACAATCAAAGGCTCTAAATATGCATTCGCTTGGCCTATGTCCATTATTTAGATCAGTTGAGCAGTTTAGGTACAATGGGTCATCAACAGTTAAGCACGGGGCGTTTTGCCCCAAGACGAAAGGGGCGTTTTACCCCATTGCGTGCTTTCGATGAAAAGCGTGCCAAGTTAAAAAATGTGCATGAACCCATAAATGAGCAATAGACCTTTTCCTACATCAGATTATGACCTTTCAGTTAGCTTGAATTATCTGGAAGAAAAGTGTTGAGAGAAAGAATGTTCCTGGCCCATTTCAGTACTGAAATAAGAGAAAACGCCAACAAAAACAGACTTTTACTTATATCTCTGGAAAGCGACGCAGAAATTATGTCGCTTTCTATGCGTTCACTGACCATATGTTGCTTGTTTTGAAGAGGATAATATTTGTCCCGGACCTTTTAAATTCCAAGATATCTTGGTGAGGCGTTTTACCCCGGTGGGGCGTGTTGCCCCATCTTACCCTACTCCACCGATGGCTATAGATTTGTCACCGATTAGAATGGCAGACCGGTAACTTTGCCCAGCCCTGTCCACGGAGACAGTGGATGTGGAGATTGGGAGTTGAATGAAGGTGCAGTGGGTACTCAGTAGCGTAGGTACCTGAGGGATCCTTATTGGGTCCGCAATGGTGGTGTCCCCTCGTGGTCCGACGGGGTCCCCTTGAGGTTGTGCCGCCTCTTACGGAAATCCGGTGCGCACGCCTGCATGGTACCATTCAAGATAGTTTCATGATTATCAACAAACTCAACAATTTCCATCCAAGCAGGCCAAATGTAGATTACTAGATCCAATATCAATCAAATTTCAACTTGTTTTGTATCATTCTACTGCCCTACCTATCAGTTATCACCTATACATATACTTAAGCTACGACCAGCATTCTCCCCGAGCTGTAATCGAAATCTAACATTTCTAGAAGCATACATTACCAAAACCCGAGCATATTTGTTTTGAAAACTCACAAATTACTTATCCATGTCGCCTCCCGACGCATACGTCAACGCCAAATCTTGAACTCAGATCAACATTTGACGTACGCCAGTTTCTGGCGTACGCCGTTCGCCAGCTGTTGAGCGCACGCCAGCCAGCGTGTGTCACTGGGTGGTTGGGGGCAGTTCACACTAAAAGCAGGCAAATGACGTACGACATTCCTCGAAATTCACGTTGACGTATACCTTGTGACATATGGCGTGTTTGGTGTGAACCGGGCTTAAATGTTGAACCCAGACGCTACTACATGTAAATGGTCCCAGGTATGGTACAACTTATGTTATCCTCGAGCGCGTGTGCAGAGGAAAATAGTATACAGTATAATTGCTCCCGGGGGTCTGACATTGATGTATGGATACCGCGCGGTATCTTTTGGTCCAAAAATCAGCAAATGCCGTCCTTTTCAAGACTTGGTGAAACTTATGAAATATTTCCAACCATGGTTGTCTATTTGGCAGTGTCGTAGCGGTAACAAATTGACCAAACCGTAGTGTATAATTTGATTGTGTCTATACCAGGGCATTTCCATTGCAAATTGTAGGTAAATATCAACTTTTTGGCTTTTACATTAGCATAAGCGGTTCTAACATTACCAGAACCCACAACAAATTGTTCCTTTATCGTTCATTTTAATGAAATTTCCAATATCCATCAACGAAACTCGTGCGGTACCTCGGGAGTGAAATGTAGTGTTCTCATCTCCAATCTTTAGACTACTTCCAAGCTTTTCATATTATGATTCGTGCAGAAAGTTCAAGTAATTTCAATTATATTCTTAACATGTTGTGTATATGCCTGCATCAATGTAATGCAAAACCACAGTATCTATGAAGTTAAAGATTGGACATTTGTATTAGTATACATAATTACATCTTTTCTTTTAATGCGTATTATTGTATTCAATCTTTTAGAGCGAAAGGGGAAAGGCGTTGTCGGTTGGCTCCTCCCATGAACAGCACTGATCGTTAACTTCTTTTGCAGGTCTCATCAAACTCACCAAAAACTACAGCTACGCCTGCTCTGAACAAGAATCCGAGACTGGACACGTCAAACGACGTCAAGTCCACATCGGTAGGCACGGGAGAGATAATTATGAACGTGACGATTGTAAACCTGAAAGCAACAAGAGACTGCCTACCAATCGTGGCATCAACAGAGCCGGGAAACGCTACCGCTGTGACGACTGTGGGAAGATGTTTACCAGCCAGGCCCATCTGACCCGTCACTGTTTGATTCACACTGGGGAAAAACCCTACAAATGTGACTACTGCGGGAAGATGTTTGCTGGACAGGGCATTCTGACCGTCCACCAACGAATCCACACCGGCGAGAAGCCCTACAAATGTGACTATTGCGGTAAGATGTTTGCTGTACAGGGCATTCTGACCGTCCACCAACGAATCCACACCGGCGAGAAGCCCTACAAATGTGACGACTGCGGGAAGATGTTTTCTCGAAAGCACCAACTGAACACACACTGTCGGATACACACAGGCGAGAAGCCCTACAAATGTGACGACTGCGGGAAGATGTTTGCTGGACAGGGCATTCTGACCGTCCACCGCCGAATCCACACCGGCGAAAAGCCCTACAGATGTGACGACTGCGGGAAGATGTTTTCTCAACAATACAATATGACCGTCCACCGACAAAGCCACACCAGCGAGAAGCCCTACATGTGTGATGAGTGCGGAAAAAGGTTTATCGGTAAGGCCAAGCTGTTCCGTCATTGTCGGATGCACAGAGGCGAGAAACCGTACAGATGTGACGACTGCGGGAAGATGTTTACTGCACGGGCCCATGTGACCGTCCACCGCCGAATCCACACCGGCGAATATCCTTACAAATGTGACGACTGCGGGAAGATGTTTTCTCGAAAGGACCATCTGAACAGACACTGTCGGATACACACAGGCGAGAAGCCCTACAAATGTGACGACTGCGGGAAGATGTTTACTGAACAGGGCGCTCTGACCGTCCACCGCCGAATCCACACTGGCGAAAAGCCCTACAGATGTAACGACTGCGGGAAGATGTTTACTGTACGGAGCCATCTGACCGTCCACCGCCGAATCCACACTGGCGAAAAGCCCTACAAATGTGACGACTGCGGGAAAATGTTTTCTCGACGAAACGATATGACCGTCCACCAACAAATCCACACCGGTGAGAAGCCCTACATATGTGATAAGTGCGGAAAAAGGTTTATCTGTAAGGCCAAGCTGGTCCGTCATTGTCGGATACACAGTCGAGAAGCCCTACAGATGTGACGACTGCGGGAAGATGTTTGCTCTACGAAACAATATGACCGTCCACAAACAAAGCCACAACGGCAAGAAGCCCTACATATGTGATGGGTGCGGGAACAGGTTTACCGTTAAGGCCGATCTGGTCTGTCATTGTCGGATACACACAGACTAGCAGCCCTTCAAATGTGACGACTGCGAGAAGATGTTTACTCAAAAGAAACATTTGAACTGTCGCCGTCGGATACACAAACACGGAGAAAGCGCTTCTAATAAGCCACGTGTGAGATGATATCACAAAGGGTAATATTATGAAGCACTGCTGGATGGACTAGCGCTAGAAGTCCTTCAGATGTAAGAATGTAGTAGTGTATCAAGACATAAATTATCCCGCACTTGACCGGGGTCTCGGCTGATCGCCATTGACCGGGGGAGGGGGAAAATATTTCCCCATCGTTCTCTCCGGAACCAATTATCGCATCGAGATGTGCAAGGCGGCATTCAAAAGCTCTCAACGAGACGCATCTAAACAATTGGCAGTAAAATATTCCAAATTGACGAAATTAGGTCACATATCAGTTCAAGGTCGGGTCAAAGGTCAAAATCGAGGCATTTGAGTTTATGGTCCATACTTTTCATCCAAAGCCTTTGATTGCGACCATGATCACCCAAAGTGCTCTCAAAGGTATAATAAACATCCCGTATTAGCTAAAATGAGATGGTTGGCAAAGGTCAAGGTCATTTCACAAATGGTAACTATGCGCAGAAGCTTTTCGAAAGTCATGCGACACATCTTTTATGGGTTATTTTACACGTATAATTCGATAGTGATAGCCATTTTACCATCTGAACTCATTTAAGTTAAGTTTATGTCAAGCTCAGGTCACAACTAACAATCCCCAAGTGATGACTGCATCAGGCGTCCTCCCTTCCTTCTCGAATATTGATCACTTCCCTGTTTTTTTCAAAACTCGACATAGAAATACAGCCTCCTTTTAAACCCCAAGAAAGACACATTTGGGACTACGACCGCACAGACATAAACAGACTAACCCAAACACTGATTCACACTGAATGGAATTTTATTTTCGACGACATACACGACGCTACTGAGCAATTTACCCAGACGATTTTGACGGCAGCGGCAGACGCTATTCCTATACAAATTATTAAAGCACGGCAGCATAACAAAATCTGGATGACAACTGAATTGAAAAAGAACATGCGTAAGCGCGGTAGACTATTCCGATTTGCAAGACAAAGTCAAACAACACACGACTGGCTCAAGTGGCGAATCCAAAGGAATAGAACAACAGCGCTAAACAGACGACTTAAGGACACACTTGCAAAAACACATCAACAAATTACTAGAATACAAACACGACCCCTATACATACCACAAAACTCTAAAAACGCTCATAGGACGAACAAAACATGACGTAATACCACCACTGGAAAATGCTGACCACGAAATTGTAACTGACAACACACAAAAAGCAAACCTCATAAATGACTACTTTGTTTCTCAAGACTAGAATCGACACAGCCGGACTGACGCTACCCACTACATACGAACATAACGGGGAGGCGATACCCGCTTTGGAACAAATACAGGTCACAGAAACTCAAATCCTTAACATTTTAAATTCTCTTGACGTTAACAAGTCAACTGGTCCCGACAAAATTCCAACAAAAATCGTAAAAATGATAGCCATATTAATCGTAAGTCCCTTAACTTCACTCTTTAATAAATCTCTCAGCTCAGGAATATTTCCAAACGTATGGAAAGAAGCGCTGGTAACACCTATCTTTAAGAAAAATGGTTCTCCGTCCGACCTGAAGCAATACCGTCCCATCAGTCTCCTTCCCTGCCTCTCCAAAGTCCTTGAAAAATTGGTATTCTCTTCAATTTACTCGCGCCTTACCAATCACAATCTTCTATTGGACAAACAGAGCGGGTATCGCCCCCATCACAGTACTGAAATTCAGCTAACGTACCTAACGCACAACATATATAAGCATTTAGACGAAGGACGTGACGTGACAGCAATCTTCCTAGACATTTCAAAATATTTCGACAAAATTTGGCATGAAGGACTTCTTTACAAATGCAAAAACGAATTTTCCATATCAGGAACTCTTCTTTCTTGGCTAAGATCGTATTTAATCAACAGACGGCAAAAAGTAGGAATAGGAGACAATATTTCTTCGACAAAGACCACTGGCTCTGGTTGGCCACAGGGATCGGTACTTGGACCACTTCTCGCTTTAATGTACTTAAACGGACTAACAAACAAAGTGACAAACGACGTTCTTTTGTATGCTGACGACACCTCTCTGTACGCTTCCCACACTAGACAAAACGCCGACGCAGTACGACACTATACAACGTGACCTAAACGCAATTTTTGACTACGGTGTCCAGTGGGCAATTACTTTTAACCCATCCAAAACTATTCAACAATTTTTTACTCGCAAAATAGACAATGCCCCTCCCACCCTTTCTATTGGTGGACGACTTATACCCGTTACAGACAATCACAAACATCTTGGACTAACTATGTCAAAAGATCTCCGGTTTCATGTTCACATCAACGACATATTAAGAAAAATGAATACGGCTCTAAGTCCAATCTATCCACTAGCGAAATTCTTAACACGTTCAACACTTAGTAGCATGTACACCACTTATATACGGCCCTACCACGACTATTGTGACGTAGTTTTTGACGGACACATAACGACACACGACGAACTTAGACTGGAAATACTTCAAAATAGAATCGCAAGACTGATAACAGGCGTTCCTTTCAGAACTCCGACCAATAAACTCCGACTAGACATAGGCTGGGAAACGTTAAAAACTCGACGAGAAAAGCACAGATTAGTTTTCTATCATAAATTAACCCACTTCCCGGACAGACAACCAGACTACATAAAATCCATTCTTCCCCAGACTCGCATAAGAGCCACAAGACGAAACCTCAGGAACGCTAACACTCACACTGCCAGCAAACAACACAACATCCTTTCAAAGGTCTTTTGTTCCCAAAACTACCAGAAAATGGAACCTTCTCCCACCCTCTATTCGAGAGCAAATTAACGCATCCATCTTTAAACAAAAAGTCGCCGAACTGTTGGGCTGCCCCCTCCCCTCCCTATTTTCATTCGGCAGAAAATTTGGTAACCGTCTCCACACGCAAATTAGAACAGGGACACTTTCTCTAAATGCATATCTGTATCAGTACCAACAATCTGAATCATCTTCCTGTCCTTGTGGCTTCCGAACAGAAGACATCAAACATTTTATACTTGATTGTCCACTATATCAAACACTGAGACACATTCTGTTTATCAGAATAACTGAAACGCTCCATAACGATCTTACTTAGTTATCTTCAGCACACATCCTTGATTTACTCGTTAACGGCTCATCACTTAACGCTGTGGACGGCTGGCGCGTGGCCGAGTGCTTCCAGGACTACATTAAAGGGGCCTTGGCATCGCGACGTGCGGCGGCGGGCGGCGGTGTCGCGGCGCTACAGTGAAAAACGACACCGGCGCAATATAGTATCGAGGCGGCAGATAGGGTTGTTTTGATTGTATTTATGTATTGCCATTATGAGTTACAGGTTGTTTTTGTTTTTTATTTGTTCCTATTTATTATCATTATCATTACGAGTGTAGGAGAGGCGCCTTGTCATAAGCCGACAGAGCTTTTGCGCCAATCCTGAAAATTGTATGTTATCGCCCTTTTATAATGCTGAATAAAATGTATTCAACAACAACAACAACAACAACAACGTGGAAGTCAAATATGGACAAAATTTGAAATTGATAAATCTAAATAAAAAAGGCACGTTTTTGCACCAGTTTTGGCTGTGAAATACAGTGCTGGCATTGATTTGTCTGTATCTAGTCAATGAAAGCCAAAATGCAGTTTCAAAATATGACGTCATGAGTTACCATACTTAGGGAGCCATAAGTCAATCAAAAATAAATACACTGATTTGAAATTTGGTTTGGGTATTGCTCATATGTGGTTCACCAACATATATTCCGTTTTGATTTTTAACATCTTTGAAATGTTGATTTTGTAGTCATTTTTTTAATTGATTTGGAATTATTTGGGGGTTAAACCCATTTTGTTCAAAAATCCCAGCTAAACATTTTGTAGGCCTTGCCATTTTCCATCTTCTGATGCTTTTTGATTGCAGTTTGCTAAAAACAAATTGCCTTTGTACGGCTTATTAAATTGTAGCTGATTTTATTGTCAAACTGTGCCACTAAATTTGCTATATTTCAAACATTAACGACATTTCTTCGTTTTCGCACAGAATATGTAACATTGATGTGTTAGAAGGTACCCAAAGTTTCACGTTGATGGCGCCATTCAGGGGGGGGGGGCAATATCCCCCCCCCCCTCCTCCCCGGTCAAGCGCGGGTTAAAGCAATATAACACGTCACCTTAAATGGCATGCATATCGTGTTGATGTGAGAACTACGTTATGATCTTTGCTGGGAAGAGAAATTTGGCGCGGCACCTCAGGAGACATTCATTCTCAATTTGGGATGGGAATGGCGCCATTCTTACTTTGAGCTGTTTTGGCCTAACAGCGTTTTGTAAGTAATGTTTTGTTTGAAGTGTATTTTCTTCTGAATAAAGTTATATACTTGTGTAATTATGTATTATCTTTAATATGCGTATTTGCAGATTAAAGATGTCATACATGTTCTCTTTCGGACCTCATACAAGATATAACAAGTTTCATATGACCACTCAATCGTGCCAAAGCCCTACGCTACTACACGTGGGATGCATGTTGGGATATTTTAGCATGACTGGTCTTTACTGACATGTTTACTTAATGTTTACTTTGCTTACACCAACCGACTCTAATACGTAGCCATTTATCATTTGTTTGTCAGTTACATTACCATAATCGGACCGCCGTACTCGCGCCACAGATAAGGGCAGCCTCCACCTACCTAAGTGCAGGCTAGCCGCAACCCAGAAGGCTTTCTCATATCGTGCCTCTGCGGCCTGGAATAGCCTGTCATCGTCCGCCCGTGCCGTGCAGACCGTGGGCGCTTTTAAGTCCACATTACCGACTTAGCTGACTCAGTAATATCATTGTAGTATCAGCAGTATCATTGTAGATGGCGTAGTATCATTGTACTATCAGTAGTATCATTGTAGATGTCGTCACAATTTGTATCCGTCTTACCTTTGCAACTTGTTGCTTATAGGTACTACTGTCTTTATTAGCGTTTAGGTCTTCTATAACATAAATTACTGCTGCGCGTGTGGAAGTGTGTGACTGCACTGCATCGTAGGTATAGGTGTAATAGGCTTGTAATCGGCGTGAAACCAGAAAAGCCACATCGTGGATGGTTTTGAATATACTGATTGATTGATATAATAACTATCCTGTGCTGTCGCTTTTTGCTCCACCCTTGTAGCACATGTTCTACTATGTATTGTATAAAATGGTGGATGCGGTTTCATCGCCATCGTAATATAGTTTGTGTGTATGGTTTGGTGGTGGAGTTGGGACACTGGGGCAATTTGGACAGCCACGTTTCCCGCCTAAGCGAGAGGTGCGATCCATCCTAAACGAGAATCAGTGACGGCAGAAGGTATTTTGGGATGGGGAGGGTTCAAAGAAACCCAGGGGTCCATGGGCGGATCCAGAGGGGCCTCAATATTGTTACAAAGAAAGTGAACATGTATTCATTTCGCACATAAACACAATAACAGCACACGTACTCCGAGATCAGATTCAACCAAGTCCCCCTTTTCCGGTCAACCACCCCTATCGATCCGCATTTTCACAAATCACCGTGATCGCGCGACAAAATCCCTGGTCTCCTTCCGCTGCGGATATCATATCTGTAACACTGCCCCCTTCTCAGCTTCCTAACCGTCCCGGAGAAAGCTTTAACTTGACCCATGATACGGCTTTAAGCGGTCTCTATGTACAACAAGTGGTTTACCATGGTTACCTTCCCTCACACGGTAGACAATATCATTTATGCGGGTAATAATCACGTACGGTCCTTTCCAAGGACATGTTAGCTTTGGACACACTCCTTTTTTGCGCTGTGGGTTGTACAGCCAGACCGAATCCCCCGGGCCATACTGTCGGCTTTCTGCTCGCAGGTCATACCGTGCCTTTGCCCTATTGCTCAGGTTCTCAATGTTGCGTCTTGCGAATTCATACACTTTCTGAATCGTCTGCTCCAGGGTTTGCAGGTACTCGGGGACCGACTGGAATGTTTTTCGACCTTCCGGCAGTCCATAGAAGTCGATTGGCAGGATCAGCTCTCTCCCCAGCATCAGTTTGGCCGGTGTTTCGCCTGTCGCTTCGTGTATGGCAGACCGGTACGCCAGCAGCAACATTGGCACGTGCTGGTCCCACTCAGACGGATTGTCTTGGGCGTACATGGCTAGCTGATTCCCTATGGTTCGGTTGTACGGTTCCACCATCCCATCAGATTGTGGACGAAGCGGAGTCGTCCTAGTTTTTGTCACTCCTAACATATCACACATTCCTTTGAATACAGCTGATTCGAAATGCGTCCCTGGTCAGAATGAAGCTCATGGGGAACTCCGAAACGCGATACAAATCCTTGAAGCATTGCATTTGCAACGGTAATTGCCTCCTGATTAGGCAGAGCATACGCCTCCGGCCATTTCGTGAAATAATCCATCAACACTAGCAAATATCGATTGCCTGCGTCGGTTTCTGGTAGAGGTCCCAGTACATCTATTGCTATTCTCTCACCTGGATAGCCAACATTGTACTGCTGCATTGGCGCTCTTCTCTTGATTGATGGCCCTTTTTTTGACTGACAGATGTGACAAGACTCGCACCATTTCTTCACATCAAGCCGCTGTCCGACCCAAAAGAAACGACCTCGGAGCTTGCTCATTGTCTTCTGTGCCCCCATGTAGCCTCCTCCGTGGTCTACATGTAACTGCTCCCACGCATCGCGTCTCATCGCCATGGGCAGAACTCGGAGCAGGACAGGATCGTTGGCGGATGCTGACTCCCACCTGTAATACAGCACACCGTCCTTGAATTCCAATGAGTTCCACAGCCTCCAGTAGCTTTTCACTTCTAAGCTTTGTGGTGCCAACTGCTTCCAGTCTGGGCGGTCCGATCTTGCTTTCAATATGGCTATGACGACTTTTAGTGCTGGATCCCGCCCCTGCTGTATTTTTAACTCCTCTAGAGAGCGAGTCGATGTGTTTCCATCGGGACGCAGTGTTGTTCTTCTGAGTTGGTGTTCTTTTTCATCCAGCTCTGAATCAGACGGGTGGCCCCTCTCGGCCCTGTTGCAGTGTTTACAGTTTTCTGAACATGGCCTTCTTGACATTGCATCCGCGTTCCCATGTTTCTGGCCTGCTCGGTGGATGATCTTGAAGTCGTATTCTTGCACGGTTTGGATCCATCTGGCTATTTGCCCTTCAGGGTTTTTGAATTTCATCAGCCACTGCAGTGCTGAATGGTCCACTCTCACGAGGAACTTTCTCCCGTAAAGATAATAGTGAAAATGTCTGATAGATTGTATTACTGCTAGCAGCTCTCTTCTGGTAACGCAGTAATTCCTCTCAGACTTGCTGAGCGCCTGGCTGTAGTAAGCCACAACTCTCTCGTGTCCACCTGTCAGCCGGGAAAGAACTGCACCCAATCCAACATCGCTAGCATCGGTGTCCAGTATAAAATCCTGTCCATTTTTGGGAAGCGCCAGGACAGGCGCAGTGGTGAGTCGGGTCTTCAGGTTATCGAAGGCTTCTTCACATCTCACCGACCAGACGAAGGAACTGCGTTCCTCCGTCAGCTCGTGCAGGGGCCGCGCGATATCTGCGAAGGCTGGCACGAATCTCCTGTAGTACGAGCACAGACCTAAAAAACTTCGTACTTCCTTTTTGTTCTGAGGTCGAGGCCACTGTGTGACAACTGCGATTTTAGCTGGGTCCGTGGATACACCCTTCGCACTCACAGTATGGCCGAGATAGCTGACTTGTCGCTGGAACAAGTTACACTTCTTGGCGTTCAGCTTCAATCCGGCACTCTCCAACTTCCTGAACACTTGCTGCAGATTATTCACCATCTCATCAAATGTGCTCCCATGAATGATGAGGTCGTCCAGGTACTTCAAACAAGCGGTTGATGGTACCCCTCGCAGGACCTGCTCCATCAGCCTCGAAAAAGTAGCCGGACTATTGCAGAGTCCAAACGGCATTACCGAGAATTCCCATAGCTGATCCACTGCCGAAAATGCCGTCTTCTCTTGGTCTTTGGGATCCATTCTGACCTGCCAGTAGCCGCTCTTCAGGTCTAGAGTGCTGAACCAGGAGGAGCCTGCTAAAGAATCCAGCACCGTGTCGATCCTTGGGAGTGGGAAAGAATCCTTCTTTGTGACCTCATTAAGCCCTTTGTAATCTACGCAGAAGCGTGTCGTGTTATCCTTTTTCTTCACTAAAATAATTGGAGCTGACCAGGGGCTGTTTGACGGCACGATAATTTGCTGCTTCTGCATTTCTTCCACACAATTGGCTGCGTCAGCTTGCTTTGCTAGTGGGATCCTCCGAGGAGGGATCCGCACGGAACGCGCGTTGCCGGTGTCAATTTTGTGTTGCACTATCTGGGTTCTGCCTAGATCACTTGGTCCGGTTGAGAACACATGCTGAAACTTCAATAGAACTTTGTGCACTTCATCTGTTTCGCTCCCCACCAGGAACTCAGTACTTTTATCAAACAAGTCTTTCAGATGATTTGGAAGCTTCTTATGTTCACTCTTTGTGATTTCAAGCAGTTTTATTTCAATCTCAGGACCAGTGATTTCCTCACACTGGGCCACTTGTGTCCCCTTCTTCAATGTCAACGGTAGATCTCCCAAATTGAGCAGCTTCAGCGTCACCGTTCTATCACCGGCTAGATCTACCACAGAGTCCTCAACAATGAAGCTCTCATTGGGATTGTTTTGTCCTACCAGCATTGGTCCAGACTTGCTCACGTCACAACTGATCTTCGCTGTCACGAACGCTTCACTATGTTCTGGCAGCTCCACAGCCTTTTATATATAAATCTTATAGCAGGCTTTACTGGAGTCAACGGCTGTCTTCCCGATTGGTGGGACGGTTTTGTCTTGCAGTTTCAACGACTTCCTCTTGCAGTCAATGATAGCCTCGCCCAAAAAAAATCCATTCCAAGGATTCCGTCTTCTTTGACATTCACAACAAGCGTTGTGAGGGACCATTCGTGCTGCGCAGTCGTCAGCCGTACTTGTAATTGACCCTGCACCGCCATTGTATCGCCAGATGCGGACTTCACTTGCCACTCTGTGGGATTTACACTTTTACCTGTGGCTCTGCTGATCTTGGAACAAATTTCAGGACTTATCACCGATACCGCTGCGCCACTGTCAATTAGCAGGTGTACTGGTACCCCGTCTATTTTCCCATCAACGAATAACCCATCTTCATTGCCGTTGACCGAATGCATTGTAGATGTACGAGGCTGAGCTTTGTCGTTAATGAAAGCCGAGTTCCGCCCATTAAACTCGGCTAGTCTTAGTTTTCCGTGCGTTCCTGTTCCGACTGACTTGAGCGTATTCCCTTGTGTATATCTGACTGCCACTTGCGGCAGTCACGCTTCATATGACCTTGTTTTTGGCAGTACCAGCAGGATCCGCTGAATCTGTACGACTTAGCCGTACCTCGACTGTCGTTTTGTGGAAGATGATGCTTCAGTAGCTGCAGGACCCCTTTAACTTCACTCACTACACCGGCAAGTTGATTCAAATCTGACTCAGAAGCCCGTTGTTTCTAGTTCCGGGAGATTTGTTGCGTCTTCTCTAATAGTTCGGACTGGTGCGCCTGCAGCTGTTTTGCTGGGTCTACTGCAGCAGGTGCTGATCGCCTCCTCTGTTGCCACTATTTCCAGCGCTTCCTGCAGCGTTTGTGGCTTCTACCTGAGGATTTCCGACCGTACTGGTGAATCTACTGCAGTGGTAAGGTGGTGCAGTGCCAGGGCGTCTTGTATCTCACTGCTAGCGTTTGGGTATGCCAGCATAACACGGCGCTTCAGATTTTCCACAAACACTTGTAGTGGCTCATCCTGCTTCTTCTTAGTGCTGAGAAGCATTCGGCTCTGCTGCTGCTGATGGCGTGCACCGAAACGGCTCTCCAGAGCAGCCACTAGCTTAGAGAAACTTCTTCTGTCCGGCGCCGCCATATTAGCTAGTACCGTTAACGCCTTCCCATCGAGACTGATACTCAAGAAGAAGGCTTTTTCTTCATCGGACCAGTTGTTTCCCTGCGATAAGATATTAAACTGGGCCAGGTATGCTTCCCAGACAGCACTCCCGTCATACCTAGGTACCTTCTGATGGTGCCCGACTTGTTCATGAACCGACACCGGTGCAGGCGTTTCCATCGGCACGAACGGCGGAGCTTCGACTGACATATTCGTAGGTTCATCGGTTCCATGTTCTGGCGTTTGCTGGTGAAGTAACAGCTGATCGAATCTGTCCATTCTGTCATTGGCAGCCTTAATATGATCCTGCATCTTGTGTAATTCCTCCTGCAATTCCACTCTAATGGCTGATTTCATGTCTGAGACCTCCTGCCGAACTAAGTCCATTTTCTCCCCGAGCGGTGCAATAAACCCAACTATAGTCTCCAGCATGTTCTGCTGGCTTCCAGCCTCAGGCGGCGCCACGTCCAGTGCTTCTTCAGAGAATCCGTCCAAGCCACCTGTTCTCTCATTTTCTTCGATAACGGATGCTGGCGCCTCACCACTAGCGTCGCTCCATACATCGATGTCGTCAAATGGCGCCTCCTCTGCAGCGTTACTTGTCTGCTCTGTCATCTGGACATTGGCCACTCCTGCATTTCTTGATGTTTGAACATCATTAGACTTGCATGTTCGCTGTCGACTCTTTGCGCGGGTTCTGTAGCTTATATTGTCGGTAGACATTGCTTGCCTCTATGTGTTCACTGGGTTTTATAACGTATCTCTTGGAATCGAAAGTAACATAGGCCAGTTACGTTATTTTGTGTTCATTACTGCCGTTATTAACCTTCTTATCACCTTCTTTTAAGGCATACGTTATATTGAATCCCACTTCCGACACCAAATGTTACAAAGAAAGTTAACATGTATTCATTTCGCACATAAACACAATAACAGCACACGTACTCCGAGATCAGATTCAACCAAGTCCCCCTTTTCCGGTCAACCACCCCTAGCGATCCGCATTTTCACAAATCACCGTGATCGCGCGACAAAATCCCTGGTCTCCTTCCGCTGCGGATATCATATCTGTAACATATTTTTTTTTTAATATAAATTTGACCGGGCCTGGTCCGGGTCTGGGCTTCGTGTTCATGGGCCGGGCTGGGTGTTGGTGGGCCCGTGACGAACACTGGTGTGCATGTAGTTGTAGATCTCAGCACCAGTGACCGGCGGAGGGCTCTCATTGTATACATTTTATCGGGAACCCGGGACGGCGAACAGCACAGCAGAACAGCAGTCCGACATACCCGACAAGTCCGACAAGTACGACAAGTCCGACAAGTACGACAATTCCGCAAAGTCCAACAAGTACAACCAACGAGTCAAAAAAGTAAAGAAAAAATATCCATCTATCAATCCAATATCCATCCATCTATCGGGATTACGAATCTATGGGATTGCGACGCGGAGCGACCACATGGCGCTAGTCTATATTACTATTTGATAAGCGCCTGTCTGTCTATCGGCTCAGTTTATTCAGTTTAAAAGTCCCAGTTAATTCAGGTGCTGAATTGGTGCGGATACCTCCATCCCGGAGATGCCAGGCAGCTATGCATAGGACATACTAGTGCTAACCCGTCCGCTCCGCTGGATGATTAGCTGGCATCTCCGGGATGGAGGTATCCGCACCAATTCAGCACGTGAATGAACTGGGATTTTGAAACTGAATAAACTGAGCGGTGCCGGATAGACAGACAGATAGACAGACAGACAGACAGACAGACAGACAGACAGACAGACAGACAGACAGACAGACAGACAGACAGACAGACAGACAGACAGACAGACAGACAGACAGACAGACAGACAGACAGACAGACAGACAGACAGATAGACAGACAGATAGACAGACAGATAGACAGACGAGCTGCATTCAGAGCCGACCGGCGGCGGTACCTTGGCGCCCGAATTTTGGAACAGGGTAGAGCCAGCTTCTGGAAGTCTGCCCGGGACTTGGTGGGCAGCAAGCGGTTCAGCGCTCAGGTGCTGCCAGCTACCTCAGCGGATGACATGAACGAATTATTTGTCAATGTCGGTCCTAGCGTAGCTGCCGGGCTGGGGGCACAGGGCCCGCCCCCTTCGCTCCCCACTCGCTTGCCGAGAGTGGGTGCGTGTTCGTTCTCGCTGCATCCTGTTAGTCTCAGTGCCCTTCACTGAATTATTTCTAGTATGCGAAACTCCCCGGCTCGCGGTGCTGACGGACTTTGCATCCGCCTCCTGAAGCTCGCCTTTAACTCCATAGGTCACGTCCTTCTTTTCCTCGTCAACTCCTGCATCACGACCAACGACGTACCATCCTCCTGGAAACACTCCCTGGTGTACCCCATCCATAAAACCGACGACCCTTCAAATCCATCCAACTCTCGTCCCATTTCAATACTTCCGGTTATCGCCAAGATAGCAGAGCGAGCAGTCCAACGCCAGCTCTACTATTACCTTTCATCCAACCATCTTCTTGCTCCTACCCAGCACGGTTTCCGCCCGCGACACTCAACAGCGACGGCGCTCACCTGTATCAGTGACCATATGCTTTCGGCCATGGACTCAGGCAAAATCTCGCTTCTTTGCTTAACCCTATTTGTAACAGGCTCCTGGCTACCCCTATTTGTAACGGGGGGGGGGGGCGGATTCCGCCCCCCCCGGAGATCTCGAGATCTACCCGTCCGATTTTCAAAAATGAGACGGTGTTTGGTTCCCCTCAACACGATCTACATTTCTAAATAATAAAAAAATCTAAATTTTTGATAGGGGGCAACAGGGGGGCAAAAACTACAAATTTTAGTGGTATTTTTGATCTAACATAGCTGTCATGTTTATGAACCGATTTTAACACAACTAATAGGAATCGATAGAGATTCAATTGGAAATTGATATATGACGGTGACGTTTGAAAATTCAAAAATCATAGGCCTGTGCAGGTCACTTAATATGGGGGTGAAGTAAATTCGTAATAAAATAAATTTTTGATGTTGCTTTTTGATAAATGAAATGGTATGTGATTGTGACATTAGACAAAACAGTTATAAATAATATATTTTTGCCATAGGCGGTACCAGGTTAGTGAAAAAGGGAGGTCAAATTGGAAAACAATATTAACCGCAGACAAGTTGCTACCCAGCACTATAAATGTGTTACTGATCGTAGATAGTTCCTTTTTGCATGTTGTACTTCATCATAGGCGTATCCAGGATACAAACTGGGGCGGCGCAAGACCTTTTGATAAGTATATTATCCGCTATTATGATACTAACTAGTCAACAGTGACTATTTCACTTACAACTTCAATTAACATTGCTTACCCCCCTTTTCACCCTACCTGGACTCGCCTATTATCTTATAATCGTTCGTAGAGTACCTTGTGGTGCGTCTTTCATCCGAAAACAGCAGTATGTTATGTCATTGTATGCCCATGCCTCTTAGTTTCCTTGCAATAATGTGACCCCCTTTCTTCCATTCCTGAGCGCGCTTCTGCAAAAAATAACTTTATTCCCTTTTCTAGCCTCATATGTGCATATATCATTATAAGGTAACTATCTATTGCGCCGTTATCGGTGGCATATCGTCATCACCATTCCAGTCACCCCCCTTTTCATGTGCCTGAACACGCCCCTGAAACTCTATATGTAATAAATTATGCAAATAATGGAAGCAGAAGCTGTCTTTTACATCTTGATAGCTATAAATGCCCCTTGCATTGCTATATTGGCTTCCCGCCAAACATTGAATACTTCCTGGAAACCCCCCTTTTTCAAGCCCCTGAAACCGCCTCTGCCATGCAATTTTTATGATATTTCATTAACATCAACTAATTTGCACTTGTTGCAATCACCGTAAACCCATGTAACCCCTTCATACTTGAGGCAGTTAGGAAGAAACCGTGAAGATCGCATTTCCGAATTATCGCCAAATGTCGCCTCCGAACCCATCCAAAACTGTGCCCTGGAATCGCCTCTGTTCAGGTTAAGAACTCAAAACTTTGACTCCAAATGCGGTATTCAATTCTATGAAGTCCCAAAATGTAATGGGCCTGCTCCCAGTCGTTCTGGAGATATCTGCGAAAAACATGAGGGGGGCGGAATCCGCCCCCCCCCCCCCCCCCTGTTACAAATAGGGTTAATTGACCTTAGCAAATGCTTTGACGTTATTCACCACGGTAAACTTCTAGAAA
>JAXIVJ010009252.1:0-51859 GCA_036785665.1 Chirona hameri
TAACTAGAAAATGATACAATGAGAAATGTTCATAATGCAGTTAATACACTACCAACAAAGAGCAACAAACATAAAGTACAGCTTAACATGTGAGTGTTCACCCTCCAACACACGTAACACGCACTCACGGTGGAACATTTCCGCACTCCCGTCACGCAGTCTCTGCAGTTGCGAATCGATATGGCTGCCACTACTAACAAAGAGCAGCAAGCATTAAGTACAATGCAGAGAAACTTAACACTTCACCCCTCCAACACACGTACCGGCGCAACACGCACTTACGCCAACGCAGTTTGAATGCACTTGAACGCATGCAGTTTCTGCTTGAGAATCAAGACGGCTGCCGCGTGTGCCGAATTCAGAGGGTAGTTAAAGGCCTCGTATAAGGGCGAGCCCCCTGGTGAGCACTCTAGTAGGCAGCTTGTCGCGCGTGTGCCGAATGCAGGGGGTAGTTTAAAGGAAATAGTTCACCTTCGGAAAATTTATCAGAATGAGGTGGTGGCGGTGGTTGGAGCGGCAGGTGGCGGTGGTTGAATGGGCTGGTGGCGGTGGTTGGAGGGGCTGGTGGCGGTGGTTGAATGGGCTGGTGGCGGTGGTTGGAGGGGCCTGGTGGTGGTGGTGAATGGGCTGGTGGCGGTGGTTGGAGGGGCTGGTGGCGGGTGGCCCTCTCTGTGATGATACTGCCTCTGTAGGGCGGTGCTGCCCCCTCTGTAGGACGGTGCTGTCCCCTCTGTAGGACGGTGCTGTTCCCTCTGTAGGACGGTGCCGTCCCCTCTGTAGGACGGTGCTGCCCCCTCTGTAGGACGGTGCTGCCCCCTCTGTAGGACGGTGCTGCCCCCTCTGTAGGACGGTGCTGCCCCCTCTGTAGGACGGTGCTGCCCCCTCTGTAGGACGGTGCTGCCCCCTGTAGGACGGTGCTGTTCCCTCTGTAGGACGGTGCTGCCCCCTCTGTAGGACGGTGATGCCCCCTCTGTAGGACGGTGCTGCCCCCTCTCTAGGACGGTGCTGCCCCCTCTGTAGGACGGTGCTGCCCCTCTGTAGACGGTGCTGTCCCCCTCTGTAGGACGGTGCACCCCTCTGTAGGACGGTGCTGCCCCCTCTGTTGGACGGTGGCTGCCCCTCTGTAGGACGGTGCTGCCCCCTCTGTAGGACGGTGCAGCCCCCTCTGTAGGACGGTGCTGTCTCCTCTGTAGGACGGTGCTCACCCCTCTGTAGGACGGGCCTGTCCCCTCTGTAGGACGGTGCAGCCCTCTGTAGGACGGTGCTGCCCCCTCTGTAGGACTGTGCTGTTCCCTCTGTAGAACGGTGCAGCCCTCTGTAGGACAGTGCAGCCCCCTTTGTAGGACGGTGCTGTTCCCTCTGTAGGACGGTGCTGCCCCCTCTGTAGGACGGTGCTGTCTCCTCTGTAGGACGGTGCTCACCCCTCTGTAGGACGGGCCTGTCCCCTCTGTAGGACGGTGCTGCCCCCTCTGTAGGATGGTGCTGTCCCCTATGTAGGACGGTGCTGCCCCCTCTGTAGGACGGTGCTCACCCCTCTGTAGGACGGTGCTGCCCCCTCTGTAGGACGGTGCTGTCCCCTCTGTAGGACGGTGCTGCCCCCTCTGTTGGACGGTGCAGCCCTCTGTAGGACGGTGCTGCCCCCTCTGTAGGACGGTGATCACCCCTCTGTAGGACGGTGCAGCCCTCTGTAGGACGGTGCTGCCCCCTCTGTAGGACGGTGCTCATCCCTCTGTAGGACGGTGCACCCCTCTGTAGGACGGTGCTGTCCCCTCTGTAGGACGATGCTGTCCCCTCTGTAGGACGGTGCTGCCCCCTCTGTAGGACGATGCTGTCCCCTCTGTAGGACGGTGCTGCCCCCTCTTTAGGACGATGCTGCCCCCTCTATAGGACGGTGCAGCCCTCTGTAGGACGGTGCTGCCCCCTCTGTAGGACGGTGCTGTCCCCTCTGTAGGACGGTGCTGCCCCCTCTGTTGGACGGTGCAGCCCTCTGTAGGACGGTGCTGCCCCCTCTGTAGGACGGTGATCACCCCTCTGTAGGACGGTGCAGCCCTCTGTAGGACGGTGCTGCCCCCTCTGTAGGACGGTGCTCATCCCTCTGTAGGACGGTGCACCCCTCTGTAGGACGGTGCTGTCCCCTCTGTAGGACGGTGCTGTCCCCTCTGTAGGACGATGCTGTCCCCTCTGTAGGACGGTGGCTGCCCCCTCTTTAGGACGATGCTGCCCCCTCTATAGGACGGTGTAGCCCTCTGTAGGACGGTGCTGCCCCCTCTGTAGGACGGTGCTGCCCCCTCTGTAGGACTGTGCTGTTCCCTCTGTAGAACGGTGCAGCCCTCTGTAGGACGGTGCAGCCCCCTCTGTAGGACGGTGCTGTTCCCTCTGTAGGACGGTGCTGCCCCCTCTGTAGGACTGTGCTGTTCCCTCTGTAGAACGGTGCAGCCCTCTGTAGGACGGTGCAGCCCTCTGTAGGACGGTGCTGCCCTCTGAAGGACGGTGCTGCCCCCTCTGTAGGACGGTGTTGTCCCCTCTGTAGGACGGTGCTGCCCCCCTCTGTAGGACGGTGCTCACCCCTCTGTAGGACGGTGCTTCCCCCTCTGTAGTACGGTGCTGTCCCCTCTGTAGGACGGTGCTGCCCCCTCTGTCGGACGGTGCAGCCCTCTGTAGGACGGTGCTGCCCCCTCTGTAGGACGGTGCTCACCCCTCTGTAGGACGGTGCAGCCCTCTGTAGGACGGTGATGCCCCCTCTGTAGGACTGTCCTACTGTTCCCTCTGTAGGACGGTGCTCACCCCTCTGTAGGACGGTTCTGTCCCCTATGTAGGATGGCGCTGCCCCCTCTGTAGGACGGTGCTCACCCGTCTGTAGGACGGTGCAGCCCTCTGTAGGACGGTGCTGTCCCCTCTGTAGGACGGTGCTCACCCCTCTGTAGGACGGTGCTGTCTCCTCTGTAGGACGGTTCTGTCCCCTCTGTAGGACGGTTCTGTCCCCTCTGTTGGACGGTGCTGTCCCCTCTGTAGAACGGTGCTGCCCCCTCTGTAGGACGGTGCTCTCCCCTCTGTAGGACGGTGCTGTCTCCTCTGTAGGACGGTTCTGTCCCCTCTGTAGGACGGTTCTGTCCCCTCTGTTGGACGGTGCTGTCCCCTCTGCAGAACGGTGCTGCCCCCTCTGTAGGACGGTGCTGCCCCCTATGTAGGACGGTGCTGTCCCCTCTGTAGGACGGTGCTGTCTCATCTTTAGGACGTCTCTGTCACCTCTGTAGGACGGTTCTGTCCCCTCTGTTGGACGGTGCTGTCCCCTCTGTAGAACGGTGCTGCCCCCTCTGTAGGACGGTTCTGTCCCCTCTGTTGGACGGTGCTGTCCCCTCTGTAGAACGGTGCTGACCCCTCTGTAGAACGGTGCTGCCCCCTCTGTAGGACGGTGCTGTCCCCTCTGTAGGACGGTGCTGTCTCCTCTGTAAGACGGTTCTGTCCCCTCTGTAGGACGGTTCTGTCCCCTCTGTTGGACGGTGCTGTCCCCTCTGTAGAACGGTGCTGTCCCCTCTGTAGGACGGTGCTGTCCCCTCTGTAGGACGGTGTTGTCCCCTCTGTAGGACGGTGCTGTCTCCTCTGTAGGACGGTGCTGTCCCCTCTGTTAGGACGGTGCTGCCCCCTCTGTAGGACGGTGCTGTCCCCTCTGTAGGATGGCGCTGCCCCCTCTGTAGGACGGGGCTGTCCCCTCTGTAGGGCAGTGCTGCCCCTTCTGTAGGATGGTGCTGGTCCCCTCGGTAGGACGGTGCTGCCCCCTCTGTAAGACGGTGCGGTCTCCTATGTAGGACGGTGCTGTTCCCTCTGTAGGACGGTGCTGTCCCCTCTGTAGGACGGTGCTGCCCCCTCTGTAAGACGGTGAGGTCTCCTATGTAGGACGGTGCGGTTCCCTCTGTAGGACGGTGCTGCCCCCTCAGTAGGACGGTGCTGCCTCCTCTGTAGGACGGTGCTGCCCCCTCTGTTAGACAGTGCTGCTCCCTCTGTAAGACGGTGCTGTCCCCTCTGTAAGACGGTGCTGTCCCCTCTGTAGGAAGGTGTTGTCCCCTCTGTAGGACGGTGTTGTCCCCTCTGTAAGACGGTGCTGCCCCATCTGTAGGACGGTGCTGCCCCCTCTGTAGGACGGTTCTGTCCCCTCTGTAAGACGGTGCTGTCCCCTCTGTAGGACAGTGCTGTTCCCTCTGTAGAACGGTGCTGCCCCCTCTGTAGGACGGTGCTGCCCCTCTGTAGGACGGTGCAGCCCTCTGTAGGACGGTGCTGTACCCTCTGTAGGACGATGCTGCCCCCTCTATAGGACGGTGCTGTCCCCTCTGTTGGACGGTGCTGCCCCCTCTGTAGGACGGTGCTGCCCCCTCTGTAGGACGGTTCTGTCCCCTCTGTAGGACGATGCTGCCCCCTCTGTAGGACGGTGCTGTCTCCTCTGTTGGACGGTGCTGTCCCCTCTGTAGGACGGTGCTGTCCCCTCTGTAGGACGGTGCTGCCCCCTCTGTAGGACGGTGCTGTTCCCTCTGTAGGACGGTGCTGTCTCCTCTGTTGGACGGTGCTGTCCCCTCTGTTGGACGGTGCTGTCCCCTCAGTAGGACGGTGCGGTCTCCTATGTAGGATGGTGCTGCCCCCTCTGTAGGACGGTGCTGCCCCCTCTGTAGGACGGTGCTGCCCCCTCTGTTGGACGGTGCTGTCCCCTCTGTAGAACGGTTCTGTCCCCTCTGTAGGACGGTGCTGCCCCCTCTGTAGGACGATGCTGCCCCCTCTGAAGGACGGTGCTGCCCCCTCTGTAGGACGGTGCTGTCCCCTCTGTAGGACGGTGCTGCCCCTCTGTAGGACGGTGCTGTCTCCTCTTTAGGACGTCTCTGTCCCCTCTGTAGGACGGTTCTGTCCCCTCTGTTGGACGGTGCTGTCCCCTCTGTAGAACGGTGCTGCCCCCTCTGTAGGACGGTTCTGTCCCCTCTGTTGGACGGTGCTGTCCCCTCTGTAGAACGGTGCTGACCCCTCTGTAGAACGGTGCTGCCCCCTCTGTAGGACGGTGCTGTCCCCTCTGTAGGACGGTGCTGTCTCCTCTGTAAGACGGTTCTGTCCCCTCTGTAGGACGGTTCTGTCCCCTCTGTTGGACGGTGCTGTCCCCTCTGTAGAACGGTGCTGTCCCCTCTGTAGGACGGTGCTGTCCCCTCTGTAGGACGGTGTTGTCCCCTCTGTAGGACGGTGCTGTCTCCTCTGTAGGACGGTGCTGTCCCCTCTGTTAGGACGGTGCTGCCCCCTCTGTAGGACGGTGCTGTCCCCTCTGTAGGATGGCGCTGCCCCCTCTGTAGGACGGGGCTGTCCCCTCTGTAGGGCAGTGCTGCCCCTTCTGTAGGATGGTGCTGGTCCCCTCGGTAGGACGGTGCTGCCCCCTCTGTAAGACGGTGCGGTCTCCTATGTAGGACGGTGCTGTTCCCTCTGTAGGACGGTGCTGTCCCCTCTGTAGGACGGTGCTGCCCCCTCTGTAAGACGGTGAGGTCTCCTATGTAGGACGGTGCGGTTCCCTCTGTAGGACGGTGCTGCCCCCTCAGTAGGACGGTGCTGCCTCCTCTGTAGGACGGTGCTGCCCCCTCTGTTAGACAGTGCTGCTCCCTCTGTAAGACGGTGCTGTCCCCTCTGTAAGACGGTGCTGTCCCCTCTGTAGGACGGTGTTGTCCCCTCTGTAGGACGGTGCTGTACCCTCTGTAGGACGATGCTGCCCCCTCTATAGGACGGTGCTGCCCCCTCTGTAGGATGGTGCTGGTCCCCTCTGTAGGACGGTTCTGTCCCCTCTGTAGGACGGTGCTGCCCCCTCTGTAGGACGGTGCTGTCTCCTCTGTTGGACGGTGCTGTCCCCTCTGTAGGACGGTGCTGTCCCCTCTGTAGGACGATGCTGCCCCCTCTGTAGGACGGTGCTGTCTCCTCTGTTGGACGGTGCTGTCCCCTCTGTAGGACGGTGCTGTTCCCTCTGTAGGACGGTGCTGTCTCCTCTGTTGGACGGTGCTGTCCCCTCTGTTGGACGGTGCTGTCCCCTCAGTAGGACGGTGCGGTCTCCTATGTAGGATGGTGCTGCCCCCTCTGTAGGACGGTGCTGCCCCCTCTGTAGGACGGTGCTGCCCCCTCTGTTGGACGGTGCTGTCCCCTCTGTAGGACGGTGCTGTTCCCTCTGTAGGACGGTGCTGTCCCCTCTGTAGGACGGTGCTGCCCCCTCTGTAAGACGGTGAGGTCTCCTATGTAGGACGGTGCGGTTCCCTCTGTAGGACGATGCTGCCCCCTCTGTAGGACGGTGCTGTCTCCTCTGTTGGACGGTGCTGTCCCCTCTGTAGGACGGTGCTGTCCCCTCTGTAGGACGGTGCTGCCCCCTCTGTAGGACGGTGCTGTTCCCTCTGTAGGACGGTGCTGTCTCCTCTGTTGGACGGTGCTGTCCCCTCTGTTGGACGGTGCTGTCCCCTCAGTAGGACGGTGCGGTCTCCTATGTAGGATGGTGCTGCCCCCTCTGTAGGACGGTGCTGCCCCCTCTGTAGGACGGTGCTGCCCCCTCTGTTGGACGGTGCTGTCCCCTCTGTAGGACGGTTCTGTCCCCTCTGTAGGACGGTGCTGCCCCCTCTGTAGGACGATGCTGCCCCCTCTGAAGGACGGTGCTGCCCCCTCTGTAGGACGGTGCTGTCCCCTCTGTAGGACGGTGCTGCCCCTCTGTAGGACGGTGCTGTCTCCTCTTTAGGACGTCTCTGTCCCCTCTGTAGGACGGTTCTGTCCCCTCTGTTGGACGGTGCTGTCCCCTCTGTAGAACGGTGCTGCCCCCTCTGTAGGACGGTTCTGTCCCCTCTGTTGGACGGTGCTGTCCCCTCTGTAGAACGGTGCTGACCCCTCTGTAGAACGGTGCTGCCCCCTCTGTAGGACGGTGCTGTCCCCTCTGTAGGACGGTGCTGTCTCCTCTGTAAGACGGTTCTGTCCCCTCTGTAGGACGGTTCTGTCCCCTCTGTTGGACGGTGCTGTCCCCTCTGTAGAACGGTGCTGTCCCCTCTGTAGGACGGTGCTGTCCCCTCTGTAGGACGGTGTTGTCCCCTCTGTAGGACGGTGCTGTCTCCTCTGTAGGACGGTGCTGTCCCCTCTGTTAGGACGGTGCTGCCCCCTCTGTAGGACGGTGCTGTCCCCTCTGTAGGATGGCGCTGCCCCCTCTGTAGGACGGGGCTGTCCCCTCTGTAGGGCAGTGCTGCCCCTTCTGTAGGATGGTGCTGGTCCCCTCGGTAGGACGGTGCTGCCCCCTCTGTAAGACGGTGCGGTCTCCTATGTAGGACGGTGCTGTTCCCTCTGTAGGACGGTGCTGTCCCCTCTGTAGGACGGTGCTGCCCCCTCTGTAAGACGGTGAGGTCTCCTATGTAGGACGGTGCGGTTCCCTCTGTAGGACGGTGCTGCCCCCTCAGTAGGACGGTGCTGCCTCCTCTGTAGGACGGTGCTGCCCCCTCTGTTAGACAGTGCTGCTCCCTCTGTAAGACGGTGCTGTCCCCTCTGTAAGACGGTGCTGTCCCCTCTGTAGGACGGTGTTGTCCCCTCTGTAGGACGGTGCTGTACCCTCTGTAGGACGATGCTGCCCCCTCTATAGGACGGTGCTGCCCCCTCTGTAGGATGGTGCTGGTCCCCTCTGTAGGACGGTTCTGTCCCCTCTGTAGGACGGTGCTGCCCCCTCTGTAGGACGGTGCTGTCTCCTCTGTTGGACGGTGCTGTCCCCTCTGTAGGACGGTGCTGTCCCCTCTGTAGGACGATGCTGCCCCCTCTGTAGGACGGTGCTGTCTCCTCTGTTGGACGGTGCTGTCCCCTCTGTAGGACGGTGCTGTTCCCTCTGTAGGACGGTGCTGTCTCCTCTGTTGGACGGTGCTGTCCCCTCTGTTGGACGGTGCTGTCCCCTCAGTAGGACGGTGCGGTCTCCTATGTAGGATGGTGCTGCCCCCTCTGTAGGACGGTGCTGCCCCCTCTGTAGGACGGTGCTGCCCCCTCTGTTGGACGGTGCTGTCCCCTCTGTAGGACGGTGCTGCCCCCTCTGTAGGACGATGCTGCCCCCTCTGAAGGACGGTGCTGCCCCTTCTGTAGGACGGTGCGGTCTCCTATGTAGGATGGTGCTGCCCCCTCTGTAGGACGGTGCTGCCCTGTCTGTAGGACGGTGCTGTCCCCTCTGTAGAATGGTGCTGTCCCCTCTGCAAGACGGTGCTGACCCCTCTGTAGGATGGTGCTGCCCCCTCTGTAGGACAGTGCTGCCCTCTGCGAGGCCGGCCGGACGCCGCCTGAGAACTGCGACTCCAGGTCGTGTTACCCAGCTGTTCTCTGTGAGGATGAGCGAGGTACGGTACGCTATGGCAACTGTTTGAGCCAGACGTCCAGTGTTATTGCACGCTGGATTTCATTTACCTGTCAGTCGAAACCTGCTATGGTGCACGGTATCGTCAGTCCAGTAGCAAAAGTTGGGTTGAACTTCGTCAACTTCAGTTTGGCAGCACGGTAATTTGTATTATGAAGTATTGATAACAAAGACAATTGTAATTATGTACGGATAATTCCCTGGCTATCACGAAGGGAATTTTCATATTCCGACGACAGCTGTGTTATGTTGTGGCCTGTGTTACCGCTGTGTTACCGCTGTGTTACCGCTGTGTTACCGCTGTTTACCGCTGGTTAGAAGTTCACTTTCCGTCCGCTAGGTGTCGATGTCGAGTGCCAAAAAGGCACAGATGGCGCCAGGTGTGGCGCATCTTCAGCCGATCTGACCGGTGGCGGCACCCCCAGCGGGGGACACTCAATCCTGGTGCCACGGCTGCCCTGCCAGTGACAGCACCACTCAGCCCCCTTACCACGTCTCTCCCCACCACTCAGCCCCCTTACCACGTCTGTCCCCACCACTCAGCCCCCTTACCACGTATCTCCCCACCACTCAGCCCTGTTACCATGTCTATCCCCACCACTCAGCCCTGGCACCATGTATCTCCCCACCACTCAGCCCCCTTACCACGTCTCTCCCCACCACTCAACCCCCTTACCACGTATCTCCCCACCACTCAGCCCTGTTACCACGTCTCTCCCCACCACTCAGCCCTGTTAACACGTCTGTCCCCATCGCTCAGCCCTGTTACCACGTCTCTCCCCACCACTCAGCCCCCTTACCACGTATCTCCCCACCACTCAGCCCTGTTACCACGTCTCTCCCCACCACTCAGCCCTGTTACCACGTCTCTCCCCACCACTCAGCCCTGTTGTCACGTATCTCCCCACCACTCAGCCCCCTTACCACGTCTCTCCCCACCACTCAGCCCCTTACCACGTCTGTCCCCACCACTCAGCCCCCTTACCACGTATCTCCCCACCACTCAGCCCTGTTACCACGTCTCTCCCCACCACTCAGCCCTGTTACCACGTATCTCCCCACCACTCAGCCCCCTTACCACGTCTCTACCCACCACTCAGCCCCCTTACCACGTTTCTCCCCACCACTCAGCCCTGCTACCACGTCTTTCCCCACCACTCAGCCCCTTACCACGTCTCTCCCCACCACTCAGCCCCCTTGCCACGTCTCTCCCCACCACTCAGCCCTGGTAACACGTCTCTCCCCACCACTCAGCCCTGTTACCACGTTTCTCCCCACCACTCAGCCCTGTTACCACGTTTCTCCCCACCACTCAGCCCTGTTACCACGTTTATCCCCACCACTCAGCCCTGTTACCACATCTCTCCCCACCACTCAGCCCTGTTAACACGTTTCTCCCCACCACTCAGCCCTGTTACCACGTTTCTCCCCACCACTCAGCCCTGTTACCACGTCTCTCCCCACCACTCAGCCCTGTTACCACGTCTCTCCCCACCACTCAGCCCCTTACCACGTCTGTCCCCACCACTCAGCCCTGTTACCATGTCTCTCCCCACCACTCAGCCCTGGTACCATGTATCTCCCCACCACTCAGCCCTGTTACCACGTCTCTCCCCACCACTCAGCCCTCGTACCATGTATCTCCCCACCACTCAGCCCTGTTACCACGTCTCTCCCCACCACTCAGCCCCCTTACCACGTCTGTCCCCACCACTCAGCCCTGTTACCACGTATCTCCCCACCACTCAGCCCTGTTACCACGTTTCTCCCCACCACTCAGCCCCCTTACCACGTCTCTCCCCACCACTCAGCCCCCTTACCACGTCTCTTACCACCACTTAGCCCCCTTAACACGTATCTCCACACCACTCAGCCACCTTACCACGTCTCTCCCACCACTCAGCCCCCTTACCACGTATCTCCCCACCACTCAGCCATGTTACCACGTCTCTCCCCACCACTCAGCCCCCTTACCACGTCTCTCCCCACCACTCAGCCCCCTTACCACGTATCTCCCCACCACTCAGCCCCCTTACCACGTCTCTCCCCACCACTCAGCCCCTTACCACGTATCTTCCCAACACTCAGCCCCTTACCACGTCTCTCCCCACCACTCAACCCTGTTACCACGTCTCTCCCCACCACTCAGCCCCCTTACCACGTATCTCCCCACCACTTAGCCCCTTACCACGTCTCTCCCCACCACTCAGCCCTGTTACCACGTCTCTCCCCACCACTCAGCCCCCTTACCACGTATCTCCCCACCACTCAGCCCTGTTACCACGTCTCTCCCCACCACTCAGCCCCCTTACCATGTATATCACCACCACTCAGCCCCCTTACCACGTATCTCCCCACCACTCAGCCCCCTTATCACGTCTCTCCCCACCACTCAGCCCCTTACCACGTCTCTCCCACCACTCAGCCCCCTTACCACGTATCTCCCCACCACTCAGCCCCCTTACCACGTATCTCCCCACCACTCAGCTCCCTTACCACGTCTCTCCCCACCACTCAGCCCCGTTACCACGTATCTCCCCACCACTCAGCCCCTTACCACGTCTCTCCCCACCACTCAGCCCTGTTACCACGTCTCTCCTCACCACTCAGCTCCCTTACCACGTATCTCCCCACCACTCAGCTCTGTTACCACGTCTGTCCCCATCGCTCAGCCCTGTTAACACGTCTCTCCCCACCACTCAGTCCCCTTACCGCTTTTTTCTTCACCACTCAGCCCTGTTATCATGTCTGTCCCCAACACTCAGCCCTGTTACCATAGGCGTATTCAGGATTTCGCCAAGGTAGTACCCACGGCCAGTTTTATGGGCCCCCGGAGCGTCAGGGCACTTTCCAAGACTGAGGGCCCTTTAACCACCACCCCAGCGAAACAAATGTTGTTGAGCTGGGGGTTGGGTAAATAATGTAAATGCGTTGTTGAGCGCGGAGGGTAAATAATGAAAATACAAGTTCATCTCAGATCCCACATGTTTTTAAGTCGTGATTTGAATGAAGGGAAAGACATCCTGAAGGTTGAAACGGTTCTTATCTGGCTTAAAAGAGATCTCTCTGGGTCTGTTGGGCCCACCGAGGCCTCGGAAGATCGGTCTTGAAGGATCTAGCAGGGATCCCCCACAGACCGGCCAAGGGCGATATAAGGCCGACCGAGGACGCCACAGTTTGAACGAGGGTCCCTCACGCTGACCGATCGTCTTTTCAGGCCGGTTCAGGGCTCCTTAGGTTGACTGAGGGCCTTTCGGACCGACCGAGGGCATGCCCTCAGGCCGAACGACCGAGGTCCACTCAGGCCCACCAAAGGCTCCCTCAGGTCGATCGAAGTCCCCTAGGGGCGGCTGAGTGCACCCTCAGGCCGATCGAAGGCCCCTTGACAAGGGCAATCTGACCGACCAAGGGCCCCTCAGACCGAATGAAGGCTTTCTCAGGTCCATCGAAGGCCCCGAGGGCCGACCGAGGGCTCATCAGCCAGTCAATGACCCCTGAAGCCGACCGAGGGCTCCCTAAGGACGACGGAGGGCCATTTGGACTGACCAAAGTTGATCTCAGGCAGGCCAAGGTCCATCTCAGGCCGAATGTGGGCCCTTCAGCCAGACCGAGGGCACCCTCATTCCGACTGAGGGCCCTCCCAAGTCGGCCGAGGACATCTCAGGCCGACCATCATCATCATCATCATCATCACGTTTATTGGTCATACTTGCGCAGTTACAGCAATTCACTTGGAGACATGGTGCAGAAGCACTCAATGCGCTTAAATCAGCGCACCACGTCTGGGAAAGGGGCATAACAAAGGATTGATTTCTCCAGCCGCCGCCGCAGCGCGAGACACCCAGCACTCCGCAACGTGAAACGAGTGCTGCTAGACGCCGCTCAACTCGACTCGGACACCAGTCACATTATCTTAGAGTTAATATATGTGGGCAAATCTACCAGAGTTAAGTAGGAATTTTTGGAACACGTGGGCCACAGCCCGACCGTCAACGCCGCAGAGATTTGTGCCGTGCATTAGGATTTGAAGCTGTTCGGATTGTGATTGGGTGGTAAATAAGGGCCCTGTGATTTGTGTTATGTTGTTAATGAATTCCGTTCGTTGTTTCTTGTACTTGGGACAGGAAAGGACGAAGTGACGAGGGTTCTCAGTTTTATACCCACAATCACATGCAGGGCTTGGACATTTTTGAACTTTGTATAAATGTGAGTTCAAATGCGTCATGTCTGTGCGAAAACGAGTGTGTAATATGTTCCCCTCCTTTGATCCCGCGGTATAGTAATATGGAGGGACAGGTAATCCTAGCTGCTCACGAAGTTCTTTTTTGTATGTTTTGTGTCCTAGTTGACGTATGGTTTCCGGTAACTGGTTCCACTGTTTACTGGTTGTTTGAAAGAATGAACGATTATAGCATGTTGTACGGTGAGGGGATCTACTGTGAGAGTTTGCGTTCCTAAGAGTGATGGTTGTGTCCTGTGCTCGTGTGTTCGGCATAATGGACATGACATAGTGTGGTGTGTGTTGTTTGCAGTCATAAAGCTTATGGTACAATATGAGCCTGTGCATACGTCGTCTTGTAGTCAGTGCCTCCCAGCCTAATTCCGATCGTAATTTCTCAGTGGGTGTTCGAAAGAGTGTCCCTGTCACCAGTCTCGCGGCTCGATTTTGTAACGTCTCTAGTCTAGTGGAGTCCTTTATGGTAATGTGTCCGTCATACACAACGTCACAATAGTCGAAATGTGGTCTGACGTAAATTCTATAAATTTGGTCGAGAATGGGCCGTGGTATGTACCGTGCTATGGGGTATAATGGGCCTAGTGTTCTGTTTATTTTTTGGCATATTTTGTTTACGTGTTCATGAAATCGGAGGTCTTTCGAAAGTGTTACTCCAAGATGAGTATGACTTTCTCCAATTGGTATAGGATCTCCCCCAAATGTTAATGCTGGTATTTGTTGCGTACGTTTATGAGAAAATGTTTGTTGGATTGTTTTTGTAGCGTTAAAGGTTATCACCCATTCCCGACCATAGTCCTGAATCACGTCCAAGTCATCCTGAAGTGAGAGCTGTGTCGCTTGTACGTCTTTAGTCGTGTGAGAAGAGTAGAGAGAGGTATCGTCGGCGAAAAAGAGGATGTCATTTTGTGTTTGATTTGATAGAGCGTTAAGGTAAATGAGAGCTGGCAAAGGTCCCAATACCGATCCCTGAGGGCAGCCTGCGTTCACAGTCCTGAAAGGTGAAGACGTGTTGCGTATGATTACTCGTTGTCGTCTGTTTTGTAGGTATGATGTAATCCAGTCTAGAAGGGATCCTGTTATTCCAAATTCGTATCTACATTTGTGTATTAGTCCTTTGTGCCAGATTTTGTCGAAGTATTTGGAAATGTCTAAGTAAATTGCAGTAAAGTCGCGTCCTTCATCAAGCGATTTATAAAGGTTGTGCGTCAGATAAAGAAGCTGGTGTTGTGTACTGTGATTTTTCCGGTACCCACTTTGTTTTTCTGTTAAGAGAGCGTTTTCTGTGAAATGTGAATACATTTGCTTGTAAACTATTTTTTCAAATACTTTAGATAGAGGTGAGAGAAGACTTATGGGGCGGTAGGAACTGCGGTCAGAAGGTGAGCCTTTGTTTTTAAATATAGGTCGAACATTCGCCTCTTTGAAGGCTCTAGGATAGATACCGTTCGTTAATGATTTATTAAACAGTTTTTTAAACAGTAAACAGACCAAGCGCCTCCTTAGGCCATCCGAAGGCCATCCTGGGACGACCAATCGACCAAATAGGACGACCAAATGGCCCCTCAGGCCGACTGAGGAGTGACGGCCCCTCAGACCGACAGAAGGCCCCTCAGGACTCAGGCGGTCCGAGGGAAGCCTCATGTAAATTAAGGGCATCCTCAAGCCGGCCGATGGCCATCTTAGGCCAACCGAGGGCCCCTCAGGCCATCCGAAGGCTATCCTAGGACGACTAAGGGTCCCTCAGACCGTCTGAGTGCCCCTCAGGCTGACTGTGCCCTTCATGCCGACTGAGGGCCCTTGGGCCGACTCAGGGCCCCCTCAGGGCCCCCTCAGGTCGACTCAGGGCCCCTCAGACCGAAGCCCCCTCCCTCTCATGCCGACTGAGGGCCCCCTGAGGCCGACTGACGTCCCCTCAGGCCAATTGAGTGCCCCTCGGGCCGACAGGGCCCCCTCAGGGTGACTGAGGACCCATCAGGCCAACTGAGGACCCCTCAGGCCAACTGAGGACCCCTCAAGCCGACTGAGGGCCCCTTCAGCCCGTCTGCGGGCCCCTTCAGAACGCCTGAGGGCCCCTTCAGGTCGACTGAGCTCCCCCCCACGGGTCGACCGATCGTCCCTCAGTTCGACCGAGGGTACGTCTGGCCAGCCAAGGGCCCCAAAGACCGCAAAGGGGCCCTTATACAAAAAAAAAATGGGCCCCTCAGCTCAAGGAGGTACCCGCGAGTGTCTAGGGTACCCCTTGGATACACCCTTGCCTGTTACCAAGTCAGTCCCCATCACTCAGCCCTGTTACCACGTTTCTCCCCACCACTTAGCCCTGTTACCACGTCTTTTTCCACCACTCAACCCTGTTACCAAGTCTGTCCCCACCACTGAACTCAGTTCTTCCCACCACTAAACCCTGTTACCACGTCTCTTCACACCACCCAGCTCTGTTACCACGTCTCTTTCTACCACCCAGCTATGTTACCACGTCTCTTTCTACCACCCAGCTCTGTTACCACGTCCCTTTCTACCACTCATCCCTGTTGCCACGTCTCTTTCCACCACCCAGCTCTGTTACCACGTCTCTTTCTACCACCCAGCTCTGTTACCACATCTCTTCCCACCACCCAGCTCTGTTACCACGTATCTTTCTACCACCCAGCTCTGTTACCACGTATCTTTCTACCACCGAGCTCTGTTACCACGTCTCTTTCTACCATCCAACTCTGTTACCACGTATCTTTCTACCACCCAGCTATGTTACCACGTCTCTTCCTACCACGCAACTCTGTTACCACGTCTCTTTCAACCACTCGGCCCTGCTACCACGTCTCTTCACACCACCCAGCTCTGTTACCACGTTTCTTTCTACCACTCAGCCCTGTTACCACGTCTCTTCCCACCACCCAGCTCTGTTACCACGTCTCTTTCTACCGCTCAGCCCTGTTATCACGTCGCTTCCCACCATCCAGCTCTGTTACCACGTATCTTTCTACCACTCAGCCCTGTTACCACGTCTCTTCCCACCACCCAGCTCTGTTACCACATCTCTTTCTACCACCCAGCTCTGTTACCACGTCTCTTCCCACCACTCAGCTCTGTTACCACATATCTTTCTACCACTCAGCCCTGTTACCACATACATATTTATCTGCCAGTGACCACACCACTCAGCGTTGCATCTACGTCATCATTACCATCATCATAATACATTTTACTAAACAAAACCAAAACGCCTTTGTTGGGCCGGGAACCTAGCGGGCGTCTTATATGGACTTAGCTCTATCATAATCATAAACATTGTCTATTGCATTCGATGTCTACGTCTCTTTGTTGTATATGTACGCACTTACGAAACGAACAACTATTTTGTTATATGCAGTTTTAGTTTAAAGCGAATAGGTCACCTTGAAAGTTGTCTCAAAATTTAACTATGCGGGGTATTTTTAGTTGAAAAAAACGAATATGACATTTGTTTGGACGATAGATGGATATCCGTCGAAAAATGAGCATGTTTCTCTTTTCTCTTTCATGGCCATACAAAACTGAATGGCAATGAATGACGTCATGAATCTGGTAGCTTGTATATGGAAGCTATTGCACAGAATAATGACGGACTTGAGGCATATATACGCAGGTTGCTTGTAACTTAAACAACAGTTGTGAAGTGGCAGAACTAAGCGAGGTTCTGTCTGAATATTGAAGTTTTAACCCTCGCCCTACGGGGGGGTCTGACAGGCCCCCTGAGGTTTTTCTTGAATAACTTTTGACACATGTGGCGCATCTTGCTGAAATTATCAGTAGCTGAGTTTACAACAATCCTACGTAAGCTGTAAAAATTTAATTGAAATTGGTCAAGAATTTTGGAACAAAATTATGTTTTCATGACGTCATGTTGGCGGAAAAACGATAAATGTTTGATAAATCGCAGAAAACAGAGTTTTAAAACAAATTGCAAACGCAATTTACCAAAGATACAAAATGACATTCTCTTTAAAATGGAGATCTAGGATTTCCAAAATTGTGGTATTTTGATCCCTAAAAGGAAAAAACTGATTTGGGGGGGAAATTCACCACAAAATCAAAATTTTCAAAGATGTTAAAAAATCGGAATATATGTGAGAGAACTGAGTATGGAACATACCCAAACCAAATTTCAAAGCAATATCTCTATCTTTTACTGAGTGATGGCTCTCTAAGTGTAAGAAACTCATGACGTCATTTTGTTAAAATAACTTGTTTGACTTTTTTTTGACAAGTTACGAACAAATCATTATCTTTTCTGTATTTCTGAGACAAAACTGGTCTAGGAACATGCCTTTTTATTTACATTTATCAATTAATAATTTTGAGGTTTTCGGACGAGCAAAATTGCTGTTCTGGACGTGGTCGAGCCGAGGTCACTTGACCTGCAAGGTCACCCGTTGACCTGAAACCTAAATTTTGCATACTATTAGATCCTTTTCATGACAGGTAACATGCTGGTTCTTACTGCATTGCTTTAAGTTGCTTGGTTCGGAAGTTAACAGGGGGCCTGTCAGCCCCCCCCCCCCGTAGGGCGAAGGTGAAAAAAGCTCCCGTAGGGCGAGGGTTAAGTGGTATATAAACCTATCGCTGAAATACTGGAATCGTAAACATACACAGAGCTATATGTGTTCGATTGCGCGTTTATATTTCAAGAAAGAAGAGAGAAGAGTTCGCTTGTAATTTTACAACAGTGGAGCTATTTGTATTGAGAAGATTGCCGCAAATGCTGGAACCTTTGTTTTAGTATCTATGTGTTTAGCTAATTTTGTTGGTGTTGAGGTTATATATTCTTGTGATTCTGGGTCCTCCATGTCATGGTGGATGATTTGTGGGTGTACCAATAAATACAGTTATGGTGAAAAGTGAAAACCTCTTGTGTCTTCAGTTTTGGAATTGGTTGAGTTTCTGCCCGGCTGAGATACACCTTCCAATGATACGGAGTCTAGCTGTCTGATCTGATCACACACAACTCAAATCTCGCCACCATATCTCAATCTGCCGAACAGCCCATCGCATGGTGACCATAATGCATCGCCAACGGGAACACGGCTTTATTTATTTCAGCTGTATTGACAAATCGCACAGATGTGGCACAATGCGGCACAATGCTGCACAATGCGGTGCTGATCACTGACGTAGGCGGCTATTTGGCGTCTGGTCACCTCGATGAAGATGGCGCTCCCATCCTGAACAAGGGTGACGGATTCCAGAGGATCTTCTGCAAAAAAGGAAAACATAAAGTTTAATACAATATTCAGGACAGGGGCAGCGACAGCGATAGCGACAGCGACACTGATTCTGACAGCGACACTGAATCTGACAGCGACAGAGACAGAGACACAGATTCTGACAGCGACAGTGTCTCAAAATATCATCTTTCCTTGGGCGTTAAGCGGAAAATTCGAGCAAAAAAAGACCATTGTAGTGGAAAATGATGTAGAAAATGGTACAATAGCCGTTTTCACGAAGGATTATTGCGCTGAAAAGAAAAGGAAAGTTTCTGAGAAGTTTTGATATAGACGTCTTAGTATATTATACATTCCAAGACATAAATGACTAATTTAGGCGATATTATCACTATGCAATAGTTATGGAAACATGTATTGAGCTCATAACAAGTTTATGATACAAAATTGGTCGTTTTTAAAGGGAGATAATCACCTTTTGATTGTGTTGGCAACAATTTCTTTGGCTACCGTTATGGTATTACAATGTTGTTATCTAAATTTAAGAATTAAATACAATGATTCCCTAATTCAAAGTTGGAAGTTTGGGAAAATTAATGATCGGTATTTTCCCTCCACTATTGGAAAGCGCAACATCTGGCGCTTTTGCATCAATCTGTTCAACGTTGTTGAATGGGCACTTGAAAACAAATCGTCGACACTAAATAGGTCGTCGTAGTTTAGCTTGGCACCGGCCGTCCGGTGTCAAGCTAAACTGCCGATGTCAATGCACTTTTTTCAAATGATTGTCGATTGTTCATACATTTTTTGCCACATATTCGCAAAAGATAGAGTGCAGGAAACATATTCCTACGCATTGTTCATGATAAATAACAATGCGTAGGAAGGCTAATTTACTGAATTTGTTACCGAGTACTTGCTGAGTACCGACAGATATAAGCGTGGATCGCTTATCGGTAGGTAACTGGCAATATTCATTAGGAATGTTTATATGCAAAATGTGATGAATTCACATTGTATTTTGGCCTCGTCTATCGATTCCAGGTGCTAAATCCATTGTTGTAGAAAACGGTGATTATTTCCCTTTAGGAACATCTGCGTCTAGAGTTCATTCGTTCAGTTTAGCATACCGTCATACTAGTTACTAAATATGGCAGCGCCATGGATCACAGGTCCGTCTGCGCATGTATAATGATGGGCCAGCATCGATTCGCCGCCGCTTGCGACCCGCGTGCCGCGCGCACATAGACAAAGCCAAGCCGCTTAGGCCGGCCGCCGGATTGGGCCGGATTGGGCGAGTCCATTGCGTCCAATAACGTCACACGTCACATAATTTTCCCAACCGTTCTGAAGTTTTGTCAAGTTTCAGTCGGTGGAGATCTCGCATCACAACAATGCTTATCTTGCTAATTACCACCAAACCGCAACTTTTCAACATATTATATTCTTACCAACATATTACACAATTCTGAGAAACATTTCAAGCCAAAACTCGCATGTAAAAGTCGTGTAGTTAAGAAATAGATCGTCGAACTAAGACTTCTATACCAAAACTTCTCAGAAACTTTTTTTTCTTCTTTTCAGCGCAATGATCCTTCGTGAAAACGGCTTATACTGATTTCTGTTTTAAATATGAAAAGCAGTAGTTTTCGTTGAAATCATTTATTTTTAGTCAACATTTATGTTAGAATCAATATCACAATTCATAATTTGTGAGTGGAAAATTACTCATAAAATGGGAAAATTATTGAAGTGAAACAAAAAAACACTCCTAAAATCTTACCTGGAAATCGTTGTGCTCAACTCAGGGTCGCACTCGCTGATACAACAATTTCGTGCTTTCGCCAAATCAACCTCTGAACACGGCACTGAACCCACGGTTAAAAACCGTAAAAAAGGTAAAGCTTATCGTATGAATTATAAGATGTCCGTGTGTGCGTACGTGTAAATCAAATCACGTAACGGTCATGCACAGATCGGCTAATAACTCAACAACCGTTGCAGCTAGGTACGTGCAATTTTCCACGCAGGTCTGGTGGCAAAAATGCACCATTGTATTACAATTTCAAAAAGATCTGACATACGTGTCGGCCGCTGTGTCGGCGACAACTGGGAGTTCCAGGACAGATCGACCAGTGCCTTACACCCTCATATTTTTTTTTATAAAAAAAATATAAGATTTGGTCTATAGGGAAGTCTTAGGCCCTGAAGACGACTGCGCTAATATTTTGCCTCGTCGAGCAACCGGTCACCGAATTATAGCCTCCGGCAGTGTCGAGAGGTCACGCTGCAGACCTTTCTTTGAAGGATCATAACTTGTAGTGAGACGACCGGAAACCTTAAAATCGATATATCGCTAAATTCGGAATGATACAGGAAAACTTTTGGGTATCTCAAAATTTTCGTTTTTGATGTTTGGATTTTGTGACCTTTTGACATTTTCTTACGTGACCTATCTATTATATTCCTCGTCGAGCAACGGTCACCTAAAAGACCTTTTCCCAGTCGAAACCTGTATTTTTTACTCAAAGCCAGATTTAGTTTTATCAATTACCTTTCGATCGAAAAAATACAGAGTGTTCCAGTTTCTGAACGTAGTCCTAGAGGAAAATATGCAGGCATGCACAAACGATTTGGATGACGAGGGCGATTTTGAGACCGAAATACGCTTTAAACACTGGGTTGGTACCGATCGATGCACGCTAGTAGACATGGTTGGATCGCGTGAGGATTTCCTGGAAAGTCTTTGCCGTCAGCCAGCATGGTGCACAATTTTTTTTAGACGCCTAATTCCCGAAGTAACGGTTGTCGAGTTACGCAACGGTTGTCGAGTTACGCAACGGTTGTCGAGTTATTAGCCGATCTGTGCATGACCGTTACGTTATTTGATTTACGCACGGACATCTTATAATTAATCAGATAAGATTTACCTTGTTTTAACGGTTTTTAATCGTGGGTTCAGTGCCGTGATCAGAGGTTGATTTGGCGAAAGCACGAAATTGTTGTATCAGCGAGTGCGACCCTGAGTTGAGCACAACGATTTCCAGGTAAGATTTTAGGGGTGTTTTTTTGTTTCACTTCGATAATTTTCCCATTTTATGAGTAATTTTCCACTCACAAATTATGAATTGTGATATTGATTCTTACATAAATATTGACTAAAAATAAATGATTTCAACGAAAACTACTGCTTTTCATATTTAAAACAGAAATCAGTATAAGCCGTTTTCACGAAGGATCATTGCGCTGAAAAGAAAAGAAAAAGTTTCTGAGAAGTTTTGGTATAGAAGTCTTAGTTCGACGATCCATTTTTAACTACACGACTTTTAAATGCGATTTTTGGCTTGAAATGTTTCTCAGAATTGTGTAATATGTTGGTAAGAATATAATATGTTGAAAAAGTTGCGGTTTGGTGGTAATTAGCAAGATAAGCATTGTTGTGATGCGAGATCTCCACCGACTGAAACTTGACAAAACTTAACCCGAGCACTGCAGGGGCTTTGCGCCGAACACGAACTGCAGGGGGGGTTGATTTCCGCCCCGGCCCCCCTGAGATCTCGAAAACTACGCAACGTAGCGAGAAGCGCAAAAATGTATTTGATAGCTTCATACATGTTCTATCGAAAGTATTCAGTGTTTTTTTTAAGTCAGGTCAAAATTGAGGTCACCAGAGGTCATCAAAGGTCAAATTTTCCAGTTTTTCCTGTTTTATGACATCGCTCCAGATATTCCCATATATCTCAGAAACGATGATAGTTACAAACAAACAGAAAAAAGCAAACGCCAGCCAGTGAAATTTGTAATCGCTATAGGGCCCTCAGATTTGATCTCAGGTCAATATTTGAGGCTCCAGAGGTCAAAAAGAAAAAAATACCGTTTGTTTGCTAAATCGTTTTTTGCTATTAACTTTTTACTGAATAAAGATAATGGAAAACTGTTTACGCCATTGTGTTTACCTTGTCAAGGCGCTTTGAATGATATATATGGTGACCTTGTTAAGTCAACTTAACAATTTGACCTAAGGTCAAGGTCAAGTGGTGACCCAAGTAGGGCATGTTGCATATGGGAAGACGTGTCTGGACGAGACAAACACATTGGTGTCTGTTTTACTTCTATATCTTAATTATGTCGAGAGTTATTGACAAAAAAGTGATGGTGACCTCGCATGACCTCAAATGATCCAATAGGGGTCACTGAACAAAACTTACACTTGGATCATCAAGAATATCCTATAATAACATGATCCAAAAGTAATTGGACTAGTACCATGCATATCCTTGAAATAGGAAGCATTTGAATATTTCCCCATTGACTTATCATGGGGAGGTTACGAAATTGACATGACCTTAGGTCACCGATATCAAAATTCTGAGTTAAACGAATTGTAAGTACTGATGCCCTCATCACATTCTGTAAGTTTCAACCTGATCGGTGAAAAACTCTGGCTTTGGCACAACTGCAAACATTTTTGGTGGTGGGGTCACTTGACCTGGTCTGGTGACCTGACCTGAGATGACCCGAGCATATTTTTTTTCTCAAAGTGTGCGCAGTTGATGTCCTAACAGGTGTATTAAAACCCGGCGGCGCTGCGCGCCGCCATTTTTTTCGCTATCTTTGAAAAACCTGAAGGGGGTGGGGGGCGGAAATCAACCCCCCTGCAGTGCGCGGGTTAAGAACGGTTGGGAAAATTATGTGGCGTGTGACGCTATTGGCCGCCATGGACTCGCCCAATACGGCCCAATCCGGCGGCCGGCCTATGCGGCTTGGCCTTGTCTATGTGCGCGCGGCACGCGGGTCGCAAGCGGCGGCGAATCGATGCTGGCCCATCATTATGCATGCGCAGACAGACCTGTGATCATGGCGCTGCCAGATTCAAGTAACTAGTATGACGGTATGCTAAACTGAACGAATGGACTCTAGACGCATATGTTCCTAAAGGGAAATAATCACCTTTTCCACAAAAAAGGAATTAGCACCTGGAATCGATAGACGAGGCCAAAATACAATCTAAATTCATCACATTTTGCATATAAACATTCCTAATGTATTGCCAGTTACCTACCGATAAGCGATCCACGCTTATATCTGTCGGTACTCAGCAAGTACTCGGTAACGAATTCAGTAAATTAGCCTTCCTACGCATTGTTATTTATCATGAACAATGCGTAGGAATATGTTTCCTGCACTCTATCTTTTGCAAATATGTGGCAAAAAATGTATGAACAATCGACAATCATTTGAAAAAAGTGCATTGACATCGGCAGTTTGGCTTGGCACCGGACGGCCGGTGCCAAGCTAAACTACGGCGACCTATTTAGTGTCGGCGATTTGTTTTAAAGTGCCCATTCAACCACGTTGAACAGATTGATGCAAAAGCACCAGATGTTGCGCTTTCCAATAGTGGAGGGAAAATACCGATCATTAATTTTCCCAAACTTCCAACTTTGAATTAGGGAATAATTGTATTTAATTCTTACATTTAGATACAACATTTTAATACCATAACGGTAGCCAAAGAAAAAGTTGCAAACAAAATCAGAAAGTGATTATCTCCCTTCAAAAACGACCAATTTTGTATCATAAACTTGTTATGAGCCCAATACATGTTTCCATAACTATTGTATAGTGATAATATCGCCTAAATCAGTCATTTATGTCTTGGGATGTATAATATACTAAGACTTCTATACTAAAAATTATCAGAAACTTTCCTTTTCTTTTCAGCGCAATAATCCTTCGTGAATACGGCTATTGCATCATTTTCTACATAATTTTCCACTATCATGTTTTTTTTCTCTCGAATTTTCCGCTTAACGCCCAAGGAAAAATGATATTTTGAAACACTGTCGCTGTCAGAATCTGTGTCTCTGTCGCTGTCGCTGTCAGATTCAGTGTCACTGTGAGAATCAGTGTCGCTGTCAGACTCAGTGTCGCTGTCAGATTCAGTGTCGCTGTGAGAATCAGTGTCGCTGTCGCTGTCGCTGTCGCTGTCGCTGTCGCTGTCGCTGTCGCTGTCGCTGTCGCTGTCGCTGTCGCTGTCGATGTCGATGTCGCTGTCGCTGTCGCTGTCCCTGTCCTGAATATTGTATTAAACTTTATGTTTTCCTTTTTTGCAGAAGATCCTTTGGAAACCGTCACCCTTGTTGAGGATGGGAGCGCCATCTTCATCGAGGTGACCAGACGCCAAATAACCACCTACGTCAGTGATCAGCCCCGCATTGTGCCACATCTGTGCGATTTGTCAATACAGCTGAAATAAATAAAGCCGTGTTCCCGTTGGCGATGCATTATGGTCACCATGCGATGGGCTGTTCGGCAGATTGAGATATGGTGGCAAGATTCGAGCTGTGTGTGATCAGATCAGGCAGCTAGACTTCGTATCATTGGAAGGTGTATCTCAGCCGGGCAGAAACTCAACCAATTCCAAAACTGAAGACACAAGAGGTTTTCACTTTTCACCATAACTGTATTTATTGGTACACCCACAAATCATCCACCATTACATGGAGGACCAAGAATCACTAGAATATATAACCTCAACACCAACAAAATTAGCTAAACACATAGATACTAAAACAAAGGTTCCAGCATTTGCGGCAATCTTCTCAATACAAATAGCTCCACTGTTGTAAAATTACAAGCGAACTCTTCTCTCTTCTTTCTTGAAATATAAACGCACAATCGAACACACAGTAGCTCTGTGTATTTTTCCGATGCCAGTATTTCAGCGATAGGTTTATCTACCACTTAAAACTTCAAAAATCAGACCGAACCTCGCTTAGTTCTGCCACTTCACAACTGTTGTCTACGTTACAAGCAGCCTGCGTATATATGCCTCAAGTCCGTCATTATTGTGTGCAATAGTGTCCATATCCAAGCTACCATATGCATGACATCATACATTGTCATTCAGTTTTTGTATGGCCATGAAGGAGAAAAGAGAAACATGGCCATTTTTCAACAGATATCCATCTATCGTCCAAACAAATATCATATTCGTTTTTTCAGCTAAAAATATCCCGCATAGTTAAATTTCGAGATAACTTTCAAGGTGACCTATTCTTTTTAAACTAAAACTGCATATAAAACGAATAGTTGTTAGTTTCGTAAGTGCGTACATATAAAATAAAGAGACGTAGACATCGAATGCAATAAACAATGGTGATGATTATCATAGAGCTAAGTCGATATACGACGCCCGCTAGGTTCCCGGCCAAACAAAGGCGTTTTGCTTTTGTTTAGTACAATGTATTATGATGATGGTAATGATGACGTAGATACAACGCTGAGTGGTGTGTGGTAACATAGCTGGGTGGTAGAAAGAGAGGTGGTAACAGAGCTGGGTGGTAGAAAGAGACGTGGTAACAGAGCTGAGTGGTAGAAAGAGACGTGGTAACAGAGCTGGGTGGTAGAAAGAGACGCGGTAACATAGCTGGGTGGTGGGGAGATACTTGGTAACAGGGCTGAGTGGTGGGAAAAGACGTGGTAACAGGGTTGAGTGGTGGGGAGAGACGTGTCAACAGGGCTGAGTGATGGGGACAGACTTGGTAACAGGCAAGGGTGTATCCAAGGGGTTACCCTGGACACCCGCGGGTAGCTCGTTGAGCTGAGTGGCCATTTTATTTTTGCATAAGGGCCCCTAAGCGGTCTTAGGGGCCCTTGGCTGGCCAGAAGTACCCTTGGTCGATCTGAGGGACGATCGGTCGACCCGTGGGGGGGGGGGGGCTCAGTCGGCCTGATTGGCCCTCAGGCGTCCTGAAGGGACCCTCAGTCGGGCTGAAGGGGCCCTCAGTCGGCCTGATGGGTCCTCAGTTGGCCTGAGGGGTCCTCAGTCGCCCTGAAGGGGCCCTCAGTTGGCCTGAGGGGGCCCTGTCGGCCCGAGGGGCACGCAGTTGGTCTGATGGGCCCTCAGTTGGCCTGAGGGGCCCTCAGTCGACCTGAGGGGCCATCAATCGGCCTGAGAGGCCCTCAGTCGGCCTGAGAGGCCCTCAGTCGGCCTCAGGGGGCCCTCAGTCGGCCTGATAGGGGATATTTGGCCTGAGGATCCCTGAGTCGACCTGAGGGGGCTCTGAGTCGGCCCAAGGGGCCCTCAGTCGGCCCAAGGGGCCCTCAGTCGGCATGAAGGGCACTCAGACGGTCTGAAGGACCCTTAGTCGTCCTAGGATAGCCATCGGATGGCCTGATTGTCCCTCGGTTGGCCTGAGATGGCCATCGGCCGGCTTCAGGATGCCCTTAATGTGCATGAGGCTTCCCTCGGACCGCCTGAGCCCTGGGGGGCCTTCTGTCGGTCTGAGGGGCCGTCACTCCTCAGTCGGCCTGATGTGCCATTTGGTCGTCCTATTTGGTCGTTTGGTCGTCCTAGGATGGCCTTCAGATGGCCTAAGGAGGCGCTTGGTCGGCCTGAGATGTCCTCGGCCGACTTGGGAGGGCCCTCAGTCGGAATGAGAGTGCCCTCGGTCTGGCTGAAGGGCCCACATTCGGCCAGAGATGGACCTTGGCCGGCCTGAGATCAACCTTGGTCAGTCCAAATGGCCCTCCGTCGTCCTGAGTGAGCCCTCGGTCGGCTAGGGGGGTCATTGACCGGCTGAGGGGCCCTCGGTCGGCCCTCGGGGCCTTTGATGGACCTCAGAAAGCCTTCAATCAGTATCAGGGGCCCTTGGTCGGTCAGATTGCCCTTCGATCGGCTCAAGGGCCTTCGATCGGCCTGAGGGTGCACTCAGCCGCCCCTAGGGGACTTCGATCGACCTGAGGGAGTCTTTGGTGGGCCTGAGTGGACCTCGGTCGGTCGGCCTGAGGGCATGCTCTCGTTCGGTCTGAAAGGCCCTCAGTCGGCCTAAGGGGCCCTGAACCGGCCTGAAAAGACGATTGTGCAGCGTGAGGGACCCTCGTTCAAACTGTGGCGTCCTCGGTCGGCCTTATATCACCCTTGGCCGGTCTGTGGGGGATCCCTGCTAGATCCTTCAAGACCGATCTTCCGAGGCCTCGGTGGGCCCAACAGGCCCATAGAGGTCTCTTTCAAGCCAGATAAGAACCGCTTCAACCTTCAGGATGTCTTTCCCTTCCTTCAAATCACGGCTTAAAAACATGTTGGATCTGAGATGAACTTGTATTTTCATTATTTACCCTCCGCGCTCAACAACGCATTTACATTATTTACCCAACCCCCAGCTCAACAACACATTTTCAGCGCTCATCCCGTTCCAACCCATTCAGCCAGACCCAAACCCGTTCCAACCCATTCAGCCAGACCAAAACCCGTTCCAACCCATTCAGCCAGACCCAAACCCGTTCCAATCCAAATTAATAATTGATGGGCTCCCATTCCCACCCATTCCCACCCATTTTTTTTTTGTGGTGCTTAAAAATGATATGGTCTGTCCCAAACCCGTTCCAATCCGTTCCATTTCTCAAAATTGCCCCATTCCCACCCATTTCCATCCCGTTTCATGGGTTCCATGGGGATTCCCATTCCATGAATGACTCTAGTCGAGACTCATCGAATTCTATATTGGGTGACCTAGAGAGATCATATCCACAAATTTACCTGACCTGAGGTCAGGTCAAAGCAGGGCCTATTTTAAGGGAAAATCACTGGGGGGGGGCAAAAAGGTTTCCCCATTTTTGGGGCACCTTTTTGTGGCAAAAAGGTACCACCATTTTTTTCCTCCGCGGATTTGGGCCGGTCACCTTATTTTGGTATTCGAGCTTAAGAAATTCACTTCTCGAATAAAAAAAGAAGATTTTGTGGACATTTTTCCGAAAAAAAAACATTGGGGGGTCAAAAATCCAAACAACATCACAAATCCGAGACAACCATCTGGAAGAAAATGTAATTTCCTTTCTTTTAACGTTTTGTATTTGCAATTTGCTTTGAAACTCTATTTTTACGATTTGTCCAACATTTATTGTTTTTCCACCAAAAATGGCATGACATGACGTCATTAAAACGTTATTATCTCCCAAAATACTACATAAATTTCATTGAAATTTAGTGAGAAGACGTAGAATTGGTGCAGTATAAGGTATTGCAAGTTTCACGTTGATATCAATCACAGTTTTTAAAGGTATTGAGAAAATACGGGAAAGCAAAGGATACATACAAACAAAGGATACATTCATACAATGAAGTTTTCTCCTAAGATCATTGTTTTTTTTCACGTTCAGTGCAGAGAACGCGCAAGGGGGAGATACTTGTATTGCATCCCCCCCAGATTCTTGTGTGTGTGTATGTGTGTGGGGGGATTTGCCCCTGATGTCCGCCCCCTGGATACGCCAGTGGATGCCATTCCCCTTATATTTGTTTTGGAAATAGCGGAAAATTACGCCATTTCGCGCCACCATTTTTGATACAACTGCTTGCCTATCAATTGCCAAAATCCTGTTAATTTGTTTACCTGGGGTCTCCTCAGGTCACGTCACTAAGTCAAGTCTAGTGATCCCACCTCCAAAAAATGTGAGGTCGTGCCGCCGCAGCACATTGTTTGACCGATCAGTTAGATGCTCACAGGATTTAATCAGGTCACAAACACCTACAATTCTGCTATTTCGTATGATTTGTATATCGGTGACCTAAGGTGAAGTCTATTTTGTGAACTCCCAATTAAAAGTCATTGGGGAAACATGAAAATGCATATAAATCCACAGGAAATGGCTAAATTTGCCCAATTTTCACCAGAGTCCCGCATCTTTTGCAAAATACAAAGATCCAGTGGCGGATCTAGGGTTGGGCAAAATGGGCAATTGCCCCCCCCCCCCCCCCAACCGCCTGAAATCGGTGCAAGATTGACACATTTCCTGATATAGAAGAAAATCTCAGCAACTTTAATTAAGGAAAGTTAGCTTTAACACACGCACTGGACGGGGAGGGAGGGGGGGGGCGAACTCCACCCACCCCTCCGGTTTTTCGCAGATAGCGCAAAAATGGCGGCGCAGCGCGCCACCGTTTTTTGCATACCTGTTTCGAAATGAACTACCCGCATTATGTCAAATTCTTGATCTCGGGTCATCTCAGGTCAGGTCACCAGACCAGGTCACGTGATGACCCCACCTCCAAAACGTTTGTACCGCAGCCACAGTTTTAGGCCGATCGGTTTCAATCTTGCAGGATTTGATAAGATGATAGATACCTACAATTACTTAATCTCGGATTTTTTTATATCGGTGACCTAAGATCAGGTCAATTTCGTGACCGCCAACACTGTTTTTTCAGTAACTATCGACATAATGAATATAGGGAAGTGAAAACGGTACCAATGTGTTTGTCTCGTCGAGACACGTCTCCCAATATGCAACATGGCCTAATTGGGTCACCACTTGACCTTGACTTGAGATCAAATTTCTCAGTTGACCTAACCTAGTCAACATTAGCATGATTCAAAGCGCCTTGACGAGACTAACATGATGGCGTCAAACGTAATGCTTTATCTTTATGAGGTAAAAAGTTATTTGTGAAAAATAATGTTGCCAAAAAATAACTTTTTTGACATTTGATGACCACTGGAGCCTAAACTATTACTAAAATCTGAGGAAACCCTGTCGATTGAATTTTTCAAGAGCTTTCCATTACTTTTACGTTTGTTCCTAGCTATCATAGTTCATGTGATATCTGGAGATTTCTGGAACGAAGTCCTAAAACTGTAACCTCTGACCTTTAATCACCTCTGGTGACCTCAATATTGACCTGACTTAAAAAAAATACCGATATACTTTCGATAGAGCTTGTCTCGACCTATCTAACACCGTTTTCTGCTTGTCATTACGTTGCGTGGATTTCGAGATTATAGGGGGGAGGGGGGGGGGGGGGGGGGAGAGGGGGCGTTTCGACGCCCCCCCCCCTCGAACTCGGCTCCTATGGGACGTACACCAAGCCCGAAAACATCGTTCGTAAGCTTGTCCAAAAGTATTTTGAATCTATTTCGGCATTTTCTTAACAGCTCAATATTGAGGTTACCAGAGGTCATCGAAGTTCAAATTGTCCATTTTTAGGACTTCGCTCCAGAAACCTCCAGATATCACAGGAACTATGCTAGCTAGGAGCAAACGGAAAAAAGCAATGGAAAGCTCTTGAAACATTCAATCGACACCGATCGCCACGTGTCCTCAGATTTCAGCTCAGATCAATAGCCTAGGCTCCAGAGCTCATCAAATGTAAAAAGACTATTTTTAGCCAAAGAGTTTTCACAAATTACTTTTTACCTGAATATGATAAGGAAATAATTTTGACGTCATCGTGTTTGTCTCCTCAATGCACTTCGAATCATATTCATGGTGACCAGGTTAGGTCAACTTAGATATTTGACCTCAGGTCAAGGTCAAGTGGTGACCCAATTAGGTCATGTTGGACATTGGGAGACGTTCCTCGACGAGACAGACACATTGGTGGCAGTTTCACTTCTCTATCTTTGTTTTGTCGAGAGTTATTGACACAAAAAAGTGTTGGTGACCTCGGATGACCTTGGCTGACCCTGTAGGGGTTACTGAACGAAAATTGCACCTGGGTCTTCAAGAATGTCCTATGATAACATGATCTAGAAGGAATTGGGCTGAGATCGTGCGTATCCTCAGAATAGGAAGCATTTGAATATTTCCCCATTGACTTATAATGGGTAGGTCACGAAATTGACCCGACCTTATGTCACTGATATCAAACATCCCAGATATACGAATTGTAGGTACCTAGGACCTTATGAAATGCTGTAAGTACGATGTCGATCGGCCAAAAACTGTGGCTATGGTGTGACCACAAGCTTTTTTGGAGCTGGGATCACGTGACCTGGTCTGGTGACCTGACCTAAGATGACCCGAGGTATTTTTAACACAATGTGGACAATTGATGCCCGAACAGCTATGCTAAAAACGGTGGCGCTGCGCGCCGCCGTTTTTCCGCTATCCTTGAAAAACCTGAGGGAGGGGGGCGTCTAAACCCCCCCCCCCCCCCCGGCACGGCGCGGGTTAAATCAGCTATCAATGCATACGCAAGCCAAATCCGATGAGTTTTCATAATTGTGTGAGACTTTTTGGAATCCCCCCAACCACCCGTTCTGGATCCGCCAATGCAAAGATCCATGTGGTATTTGTATTCTGTGACCTCCACGAGGTAAAATCTATTCACCCTGAGGTCATACGTTATTTTTCTTCCATAACTTTTTACCGAACCAGTAAGGCGCCGTAGTTGGCGATGAACGAGCGAACGCAAAGGAAATGCATAGTGAATTTCGACTCGATCAGGGAAGTAGTTTCTGAGATACAAATACGTCGTGTACACGTGCGCACGTGCAGAAGCATCCCACCCCTGACTTGTGAGAATGTGGCGGCTGAGAGATCCCTAACCACACTCCAAATTCGAACAAAATCGGCTCAGCAGTTGCCCCCCACCCACTCCAAATTGTGTGACGACGTTACTGATCCAACCACCCCCCTCTCCCCCACTCTGCCGCCAATGTGTGATGTTCAAAGGATATTGAAATTCAAGATATTCCGGAAATAATGTAAAGATACTTTTTTTGGCTGGGAAATACTAAAACGTAGGAATATCATGACCTTTGCATTGCATTTGTATACATTTATCACCAGGTAAACATATTTTATTTTAATTTAATACCTATCAAGCGAAAAATGACATGGAAATACTGAAATCAGGGTGGGCAACATTTCTTGACTGGGGGGGGGGGGCAAAACTGCTCACTGGGGGGCATTTGCCCCCCCCCCCCCCCAGTTAGCATGTTAACCCGCGCACTGCAGGGGCTTTGCGCCGAACACGAACTGCAGGGGGTTGATTTCCGCCCCCCCCCCTCCCCTGAGATCTCGAAAACTACGCTACGTAGCGAGAAGCGGAAAACGGCATTTGATAGCTTGATACATGTTCTATCGAAAGTATTAAGTATTATTTTAGGTCAGGTCAAAATTGAGGTCACTAGAGGTCATCAAAGGTCAAATTTTCCAGTGTTTTCCTGTTTTAGGACATCGCTCCAGAAATTCCCATATGTCTCAGAAACTATGATAGTTAGAAACAAACGGAAAAATAAAACGCCAGCCAGTGAAATTTGCAATCGCTGAGGTCTCTTCCAATTTGATCTCAGGTCAACATTTTAGACTCCAGCGGTCAAAAAAGAAAAAAATACGGTTTTTGCTAAATCGTTTTTTCGCTATTAACTTTCTATGTAATAACGATAACGGAAACTATTTACGTCATTGTGTTTATCTTGTCAAGGCGCTTTGAATGATATACATGGTAACCTTGTTAAGTTAACTTAAAATGTTTACCTCAGGTCAAGGTCAAGTGGTGACCCAAGTAGGGAATGTTGCATATGGGAAGACGTGTCTTGACGAGATAAACACATTGATGTCTGTTTTACTTCTCTATCTTCATTATGTCGGGAGTTATTGACAAAAAAGTGATGGTGACCTCGCATGACTTTAAATGACCCAATAGGGGTCACTGAACAAAAATTACACTTGGATCATCAAGAATATTCAATAATAACATGATCCAGAAGTAATTGGACTAATATGATGCATATCCTTAGCATTTGTATATTTCCCCATTGACTTATTATGGGGAGGTTACGAAATTGACCTGACCTTAGGTCACCGATATCAAAATTCGGAGATAAGCGAATTGTAAGTACGTGTGCCCTCATGACATCCTGTAAGTTTGAAACTAATCGGTGAAAAACTCTGGTTTTGGCACAACTGCAAATTTTTTGGAGGTGGGGTCACTTGACCTGGTCTGGTGACCTGACCTGAGATGACCCTAGGTTATTTTTTTCCTTCAAAGTGTGCGCAATTGAGGTTCTGACAGGTGTGCGAAAACCCGGCAGCGCTGCGCGCCGCCGTTTTTTCGTTATCTTTGAAAAACCTTAGGGGGGAGGGGGGCCGAAATCAACCCCCCTGCAGTGTGCTGGTTAAAATAGGCCCTGGGTCAAAGTCATGTCAAGGTCACCTCCTACTTCGATTGATTCTTCTCGACAAGGCAAATACAATGCTGAAAACTCCATTGGTCTACCTTGATTTGGTAAAGAGGCATTGCAGAATATCCCTACATGACCTGGGGGTCACCTGAGTTGACCTCGTAGAGGTTGAAGAACATAAATGTGACATAGGGCTTTGCATTTGGCACAAGAGTGGCGGAGTTCAACTGGTCAAATTTAGCAATTTCCTATGGATGTATACGTGTTTTCATTTTTGATTTGATTTCCGCCCCCCCCCCCCTCAGGTTTTTCAAAGATAGCGAAAAACGGCGGCGCTGCGCGCCGCCGGGTTTTGATACACCTGTTAGGACATCAATTGCGCACACTTTGAGAAAAAATATATGCTCGGGTCATCTCAGGTCAGGTCACCAGACCAGGTCAAGTGACCCCACCACCAAAAATGTTTGCAGTTGTGCCAAAGCCAGAGTTTTTCACCGATCAAGTTGAAACTTACAGGATGTCATGAGGGCATCAGTACTTACAATTCGTATAACTCGGAATTTGTATATTGGTGACCTAAGGTCAGGTCAATTTCGTAACCTCCCCATAATAAGTCAATGGGGAAATATACAAATGCTTCCTATTTCAAGAATATGCATGGTACTAGTCCAATTACTTCTGGATCATGTTATTATAGGATATTATTGATGATCCAAGTGTAAGTTTTGTTCAGTATTGGGTTATTTGAGGTCATGCGAGGTCACCATTACTTTTTTGTCAATAACTCTCGACATAATGAAGATAGAGAAGTAAAACAGACATCAATGTGTTTGTCTCGTCGAGATACGTCTTCCCATATGCAACATGCCCTACTTGGGTCACCACTTGACCTTGACCTTAGGTCAAATTGTTAAGTTGACTTAACAAGGTCACCATATATATTATTCAAAGCGCCTTGATAAGATAAACACAATGGCGTAAACAGTTTTCCGTTATCTTTATTAAGTAGAAAGTTAATAGCAAAAAACGATTTAGCAAAAAAAAACGGTTTCTTTTTCTTTTTGACCTCTGGAGCCTCAAATATTGACCTGAGATGAAATCTGAGGACACCTTAGCGATTACAAATTTCACTGGCCGGCGTTTGCTTTTTTCCGTTTGCTTCTAACTATCATCGTTTCTGAGATATATGGGAATTTCTGGAGCGATGTCCTAAAACAGGAAAAACTGGAAAATTTGACCTTTGATGACCTCTGGTGACCTCAATTTTGACCTGACTTAAAAAAACACTGAAATACTTTCGATAGAACATGTATGAAGCTATCAAATTCCTTTTTCCACTTCTCGCTACGTTGCGTAGTTTTCGAGATATCAGGGGGGGGGGGCGGAAATCAACCCCCCTGCAGTTCGTGTTCGGCGCAAAGCCCCTGCAGTGCGCGGGTTAACACGCGCCCTGGAGGGCCTCTGATAATTACACGCCCTGGAGGGGGGGCGGATTTCGCCCCCCCCCCCCCCCTATGATCTCGAAAACCACGCAACGTAGCGACAAGCGGGAAACGACGTTAGATAGCTCGAGACAAGTTCTTTCGAAAGTATATCGGTATTTTTTTTTCAGGTCAATATTGAGGTCACCAGAGGTCATCAAGGGTCAGATTTTCAAGTTTTCAAGACTTCGGTTCGAACACTCCCAAATATCTCGGGAACTATGATAGTTAGCAGCAAACGGAAAATGCAATCGAAAGTCATTGAAAAATGCAATCGACATAGGTGTTCTCAGATTTGAGCTCAGGTCAATAGTTTAGGCTCCAGAGGTCATCAAATGTCAAACAGGTGATTTTGTTTTCAAAACTGTTTTCCCCAAATAACATTTTACCTAATAAAGATAAAGCAATAATGTTTACGCCATCGCGTGTGTCTTGTCAAGGCGCTTCGAATCATATTCATGGTGACCGGGTTAGGTCAACTGAGAAATTTGACCTCAGGTCAAGGTCAAGTGGTGACCCAAGTTGGTCATGTTGCATATTGGGAAACGTGTCTCGACGAGAAAAACATATTGGTACCGTTTTCTCTTCTCTATATTCATTATGGCGATAGTTATTGATAAAACCGTGTTGGCGGTCACAAAATTGACCTGACCTTAAGTCACCGATATTAGAAATCCGAGATAAACAAATTGTTGGTATCTATGACCTTATGCAGTCCTGCAAGATTGAAACCGATCGGCGTAAAACTGTGGCTGTGGTACTACTGCAAACGTTTTGGAGTTGAGGTCATCACGTGACCTGGTCTGGTGACCTGACCTGAGATGACCTGAGGCCAAAATTTTTACATAATGCGGGAAGTTCATTTCTAAACAGGTATACAAAAAACGGCGGCGCTGCGCGCCGCCGTTTTTGCGCTATCCTCGAAAAACCGGAGGGGTGGGCGGATTTCGCCCCCCTCCAGGGCGCGTGTTAAGTGACCAATATGAACAATTTGAGATAAACGAATTGTAAGTATCTATGACTTGATGATATCCTGCGAGTCTCAAACCGTTCGGTCGATTACTTTGTGTGGCATGTCCGCAACCTTTTTTGGAGGTGGGGTCACTAACTTGACCTGGTGACCTGACCTGAAATGACCCGAAGTAAAAAAAATGCACCTTGTGGGTAACATTTATGCCGAAACAGCTGTGCCAACTGTGGCGGCACTACGCGCTGCCGTTTTTCCGCCGTTTTTATTCATGAAAAATCTCAGGAGGGGGGGGGGGGATTTCCGCCCCCGACAGTCGCGTGCTAGATTGCTGTGTGCATCTTCAAATCTGTTAAATAGCTCCTGAGATACGAGGGGAGTCAAAAATAAACCCCCAGAAAGTTGCGTGATGGAAAATACCCCAGTAACTGCCGGTTTAATCAGCTGTCGATCGTAGAACTGAAGTGTATGCGAGACGAGACTCAAAGAGTAAACAGGGTCGGTTTACGTCGGCGCACCCTAAGACGCAGAATTTCAAGACTTTAATTCGATAATTTTAAGACATGAACTTTTGGGGTGTTTGTAAATTTTAGTACACATCTATTGAGTAGTGTCAAAGAAATAAGCTTCTGAAAAAATAACGTTGGCATTTATAATGCGTTTTGGATGGAAATTCAACACTCGACTCTCAAGAAATTTGCCACATACTCTGATGAAAAACAAAATATTAACATATTTTTCATAAAAAAATATATTGAAAATCTGAGGCGCTTGTGCAAGTCAACTCGAGTGGGCCCATTGCTTCTAATGGGAACTCTATGGCATCCAGTGCTCTTGGCAGTGAGTACTGAACCCGGCCAGAACAATGTTGGCAGATAACCGGTTCTGGATGTATTATGAAGGTAAAGAATGTCAACATGTCCAATATACAAATTTATTACAGCTATGTATCGAAATATGACGTCAGTGAATATTATTCCAGTTAGGCTAGTCATAAAGAAAACACTTCACAGAAGATATCAATTAAAACTTCGTTTCTGATTGCTCAGATCGCGAAACCAGCGTTTGTCTATTTTTAGCTGGCCTGGCTTCATTGTTGTCGGCTGATATGTGCTCTGTGCTGCGTCGCACACGGTGAGTGCGGCGCACGCGGCCCGCTGGCCGCCGCAGGGCCGGGGCAGCCTGGCGGCGGCGATAACGCGGCCCACTGGGCGGCGGCGGCCGTCTGCAGCGGCACCCCACCGTCCCCGTCTCACGCCACTGATAGACGGCCGCGCTGCTCTGATGACCACCGGCCGCGCCGCTGGCTGCGTCCTCCGATAAAGGCACCCCACCAGACACTGCTGACAAACAGGCGCGCAGGGTGCAGTGCGGCTCGAGACACATTGCCACTAACGCGGTGTTACTATGACTAACGATGGCATGTAGACAGAGACTCATGGCAGCGGCCCGCAGCCCGACTGCCTGGCATGACCTGATAGTGAGAACGACCTGTTCAGAACTTTGCATTTGGATAATTCGAAACTGTTCATCTAAGTTAAAGCCTTAAAAGAAGACATCGAGCTCCGTGAGTTCATGAGTATTTTCGCAACAAGGTTTGTGTAATCTTCGTAACTGTTTATTTTGTGTGTTAAAGGGAGATAATCACCTTTTGATTTTGTCAGCAACACTTTTTTTGGCTACAGTTATGGTATTAAAATGATGTGATCTAAATTTAAGAATTAAATACAATTATTCCCGAATTCAAAGTTGGAAGTTTGGGAAAATTAATGATAAGTATTTTCCCTCCACTATTGGAAGACGCAACATCTGGCGCTTTTGCATCAATCTGTTCAACGTTGTTGAATGGGCACTTATAAAGAAATCGCCGACACTAAATAGGTCGCCGTCACCGCCAAGCTAAACTGACGATTTCAATGCACTTTTTTATCAAGTGATTGTTGCTAGAGCTTCGATTAAAAACGAGCGTGTTGCTTCTGATCAGAGGAAGCCGTTGATATCCAATTGTAAGGTCCTGCCTCATTAGGTGACCTTTGCAGGTCATGTCAATGACCCGGATGTCATCGAAATCGTGCATGTTGAATTGAATTCTAATCAAGCTTGAATCGTGAATGAACATATAGTTATCCAAAATGGGTGCGTTGTGGTGCCAAATTTGAAATCAACGTCACAAAATGTCCTAGAAACTACCTGAGTCCAAAATATCATCTCAGTTCATCCGAGGTCAGTGACCTCGGTTGACCTGTGAAAGTGCATGTCCCCAGTGGAACATATAATTATGTAAAATGGATGCCAAATTTGAAATCAGCGTCACAAAATTCCCTAGAAACTGCCAGAGGCCAAAATAGTAATAGCAGGTCATCGGAGGTCAGTGACCTCGGTAAGTTCTGAACCGAGGAAAAGTTCAACCGAAGTCACGATCTCAGTGGAAACCATAAATGTCACCTGTTGACACCTGTGCTCCTGAAAAACAAACACTCGGAAACTGCAAAAGTTACAAACATCGATACTACGGAACGCCAGTTGCGCCTGACATTACCTTGCAAAACAGGTCATAGGTCACGGTTCATGGGGAGTAGAAGTTTGCAATTTTCAGAGAATGTGACAAATTGTTCAATATTAAGCTGCTTGAAGTTTCATCGCAATCAGTAGATAAATACGCAAGTCATTCTCGAAAAACCTAGGGGACATCCTGCACTGGCGAGGGTTAACCAGCTGGGGTATTCAGCCGAAAACGCCCCGCTGCAGCGGGGCGTTTTCGACTGGGCGTTTTCGTTTTTTTTCCCCCAGCGCGCTGGGGGCAACATTCTCCCCTCGCTATCTTCCGAACAAATAATCTCAGCGAGACGCGCAAGGCGGCAATCGAAAGCTCTAAATGAGTCGCATGTATAGCATACCCAACATTTTCAAAGTAAGGTCACATATCAGGTCACGGCCAGGGCAAAGGTCAACATCGAGGTATTTGGGCTGCTGGCCATACCTTCCATTCAAAGCCTTAGATTGCGAACATTTCCACACGAAGTGCTCTCAAATGTATAATACAATTACCGCATAAGGGAAGGTGACATTGTAAGCAAAGGTCAAGGTCAATGTCAGGTCACAAAAGGTCACTATTGGCAACAGGTCTACGAAAGTCTTGCGACACATGCTCTATGGGATATTTTACACATATAATTCGATAGTAGTAGCCATTTTAACAACCTGACCCCATATAATGGCCCTTATGTGAAGTTCTGGGGAAGGTCAGGTCACATTAGGTCAACATTTGAAATTGATTGATCGAAATAAAAAAGCATGTTTCTAGACCAGTTTGTCTCAGTGGCATTTATCTGTCTGTATCTGGTTACTAAAAGCCCAAAACGCAATGCAAAAATGTTGCCATGCGTTATTCATACTTGCGAGCCATAAGTCAGTCAAAAATAAAGATATTGGTTTCAAATTTGGTATGGGTGTCGACCATACTTGATTCGCAAATATATAGTCCGGCGTTTTAATATCTTCGATATTTTTTATATATTTTGTCCGATAAAATCAGCGTTGGGGATTTACTTACTTATTTTTTACTTATACTGTACTTATACTAATACTCTACTTATACTCTACCTATACTAAGTAAGATTTACTTACTTATACTCATTATACTTACTATTAAGTGCGGAATTTAGAAAAGGCCACATGGCCTCACGGATCCGAACGATACCGAGCTTCTTAGCGAGATCCTCTCCCTCAGTCGTTGATGTGGATGGTGAACATGTCAGGTGCACAATGTCTGTCGAGTCTGCCCAATGATGTCACGAAAACTTCATTATCTCCCAAAGTGCTGCACCAATTGTGAAATGACGTAGAATTGATGGGACATAATTGACGTCGATATCTATCATAGTTTTCAAGTAATTGAGCAAATACAGGAGGGGCAGATTCTGACTCCCCAGCCCGGCGGGACGCGGGTGAAGCGAATTGTATTGAGGCATAATAATAGTGCTTAAAGGGAATGTTTCACTTTTGTATTAGTTTTAAACTGAGAAAGCCATTATCTTGGGCCGTTATTGAAATGCCTATATTACTAAAGTCATTTTCCTCAAAACTTAACCGTTTGTAAGCAATTTAATTTACCATTTGCAAAATGACTCCAGGCTGGTGCAACCGCCGATTGGCTGACAGACACCTTTCAGCCAATCCAACTTTGTCAGCCAATCAGCGGCGGTCTATAGCTCAATAATGAAGTCATTCGCCCAAATCTAAAACTTAATTTGTATAAAGTTAAGTGAATTTTCGAGTGCAAAAAATATCACCCTCGTTTTCAGCAGCACTATTTTCTGCTACAACCAGCGTATATTTGACAACTTTCAGGAAGGTAAAACACATTCCCTTTAAAGCTTAGCAATGATGAACAACATATTTCCGGAATATAAGTGACATGCTTCGTTTGAATATGCACGATTACTTTTAAACATGCCTATTTAGCTTCAGTAAAGTCACTTCGTCACTGTACTGTATTCCAGAACTTCAATGCGCCAAATTAGTAGTGATGCCGTAACTGTTTTTTTACAATTAAAGCATATTTCACTCAAATCAGTGCATTCAAGTTATTCGTTATGTCAAGAACAATGTAGAAGCCTATACAATATACATGGCAACAACAGACGAACACGACAATGCAGGTATCTGTCCTATTATCCTATCCTATCTTTCCTGTCAGGTAGCGGGCTAATTCGGGGTCCGACATAGGGTCGCGATCCTCCTGCACTTCTAATGACCACATTTGGCCCGCATTTGCACGTACATTGCTCTAAACTCTGACAATGGATATTTAGGCCGAGGTGAGCTTGGTTGGCCAGTCGACGCTTCCAGGTCCAAAAGGTCGATCTGGTCAGCACTGCTGGCTGGAGGCTCCGGGCTGGCATTGGCCACGAGGCTCACGCTGGCGAGGCCGGGCGTGTGTGGCAGGCTGGGGGAGAGCGCGCCAGCCCAGGCAGAGGCGCGCAGCAGGCTCGGGGTCCGCGTCAATGGATAGCCCCTCCTGGGACCCTGCTGGTTCGTGCGTGTTATATCCTTCGCCTCACTTGTAGGTGTTGTCTTGAAGGCTTCCCTAGAGGTGGCGGCTGTTGTAGTGTCTTGCGGTGACATTCCAGCTGTGAGTAGGACGGAGGTGGCGTTGCCTCGCACCACAGCAATGGAGAGGCGCTGCCATAACCACTTCGTCTCGTGTCTTTCTCCTGATGTCGCAGTCATGCATGCTCCCAGCTCTTTGATCAGGGTTCTGGTCGCCGGGCCGCAGGCGCCGCCGGTCTCGAACGCGACCGGTTCGAAGCGGTAGCGCTGGGCCAGGTCGGCGTACTTGTGCCGCTTCTTGACCTCGGCGTCCCTGGCAGCTTCACCAGCGGCGACTACAGCCGACGCTAGGTGACAGTCGGCGAACGTGTTTACACACGTCGCATCCCACACCGAAGACATGCCGTTGGAGAACGGGTAGATGGTTACTCCATCTGGGCGCTTACCGTCTCCGCGGTCCATGCCACTGGGCTCGAGAAGAGCAGGGATGCTGGCTGACAGCAGAGCCCGCCTTACTACGTCGTTCAGTGGCTGTTCAGTGGCTGACTGTATGTCTGGGGTGTCTTCCAGCACTGAAACAACAAATCAGAGAGTGGTAGTCCTGGCTATCTGCCAGTGAGCCGCACTTACAGCGATGGGGGCTGCACACAACGGCTCCCACTCGCAAAGCGATGGAGATGCGCAGCGTCTCATTGTCCAGGAGGGTTCCGATGCTGGCTGAGGGTACAGCGCGCAGCCAGGCTCCACTCTCCGGGGCTGCCGCGCTCAGCAGTCATGCGCGGGCAAATTGGTTGGCCTGAAACAGCAGGGAGTTCCGGCGGCGCTCGACGATGACAGAGTCCCATGCTATTTGCTGATATTTTGCTTCGCCGTCTGGTGTTCCTCTGTCGCCGGCTTCACTCTGCCAATCTTCTACTGCCTTTGCACCTTCTCGTACGACAGAAGCGTCGCATGATGCGGGCAATATTGAAGAGATAAGCTGCTGGCAGCAGTGAAGGGACGCCACATAGCTGGGCAATGCGACATATTCTGTCCGTCTAAGCCCGAGGCCGCCGTACCTGATAGGCTGCCTGCTCCCAGCTGGTATCTTCAAATCTGACATTGGTCAGGCTGGTGATGGCTGATTTGAGGTCCGAGTCCATCGCCTGGAGAAGGTCTGGCTGTCGATACATGGGGCCGCTCTCAGAAGATATTGCAGCTTCGGCAAACAGAGGCAGTTGCGAAGCAGGAAAAAGGCGCTGTGGGCGTCAAGACAGTGGAGGCGGTCCAACATGCGATCCACCTCTTCCTTCTTCTTCGCCATGGTTGCCTCGGCTGCAGCCTCCGTGATGGGCGCCCCGAGCACCGTCAGCTCGGCGTCCGTCAAAACAGAGGCGCACGGGAGCAGCTGGGGGATCTCGCCGACGGCGGAGGTCCTCCGCTCCTCTCAGACACTAGAAGGCAGGATAATTTCACACTTGGCTGGATTTATGTTGAGGCCGATCCTAGCCATGCCGGAGATCAGTTGCCGCAGAACAGAGCAGATGGTGCTGACCTCTCCGTCGAGAGTGCCGTCATCGAGATACCAGTAGTTGAAGGGCGCGGTCAAAGCGCTGGCCACTTGGTGCACGGCTAGTGAGAAGACTGCTGGCCCACTGGGGTCACCCTGCTGGAGACCAGTGGCAGAGGTGATTGCAGAGGTGCCGCAGAAGAGCGGCGTCGGCTCGCTGTACGCCTGCCATAGAAGGCGGTATACAGATGGCGCACTCTCCCGTGCTCAGCTCAGGAAGTGATCGCGGCGAATCGTATTGCAGGCATTTTTCATATCAATTTTGACGATCGCGCTCTCCTGGCCAAGGGAACGACTAAACGCCCGTGTCGCGTGCGCCGCGGCCTCACATCCCCCAGACGTGCCGTATCCCAGCTGCATGGTTCTCAGCTGCTCACCCAGCTCACCCCTGAGGGGCCTCAGGGCGAGCTTAGTCGCCAGCCGGCGGTAGGTGCAGCCGACGGCGATTGGCCTTACGCCGCCGTCCGGCTTACGCAGTGCCGTCAGGGTGGCTCCAAAGAAGGCAGCTCGAGCCGAGCGAGGCACCTCGCCACTGAGAGACAGGTTGACGATGGCCGAGAGGGCAGCGGTCAGCCGCGCGCCGGCTTCTCCCGACGACCGGCTGGTCAGGTCCTTCAGGTGGGCCGGTCGCAGGCCATCCAGTCCTGCGCTGGAGCCGGTGTCGAAGGAAGTTATGGACGTCTTCACTTCGGCTTCGGTAGCTAGGCAGGGCTGAGTCGTCCCGTCTGGCGGATGCGGCAACAGCTGGAGCTGTTGTGTGCTTGAGCTTCAGGCTCTCTATAACTTCCTGAGTTTTGGGCGATATCGTCGCTGGAGGCCAGCAGTCGTATGGCACCCCGCACATCTCCGTCCGACAACTTGGCTGCCACCCTTCGCTGCACTCTCGCTGGCCATCTCCGGTGATCGGTGCCCCTTTGGCTTGTGGTGGGCAGTCCGGTTCGGTCTTTTCCCCTATAGCTGTCTCGATGAGGGTTGCCATGGCACCAGCGGCTTGGATCCTGGCACCCTTGGGGATCCTACAGATCACCGGGCGCGTCTGTTTGAGGTGAGCCAGCCTGAGTGCCAGGTCACCATCATCGCCGCTCTGCGTGGCAACAGGTGACGGCTGGACCGGGCCGGCCTGGGGACACTCCACCTCCCCGCTTACCGATGGGCCGGCACTGGAGGCACCAGCAGGGCACTGCGACGTGCCGCTGGTGCTAACACACTCGGGGCACCACCAGCAGGTCAGGGCGTCGGCTTGCGCCCGTTTCAGACGCGCACACGTGAGGTGCCAGTGACGGCCGCAACAGCTACATTTGATGCGCCGCTTCCTATTATTTGTGGTGCCTCAACGGGGAAAGCGGCGGGCGGTGGTGACTCGCCCGTGGCGCCGCTCTGCTTCTGGCTCTGGGTTAGCGAGGGGCTCCCATCGGCCGTGTCGCGGATGGACGCCACATCAGGCGGCGGGGGAACCTGCTGGCTCATCGGTGAATCGGCGCGATTGCTGAAGATGAAGACGCCTGACGCCTCTGGTGAGCTCAGCGACTCAGTTGGCACGCGATGCCGATTTCCCTCCGATGGGGTAACGGGGCCTGGATTGGACTCAAGACTCAAGACAGGCGCAAGAAATTCGTCACCGGCCTGCATCCACTGGAGAGTCTCCGTCTGCGATTGTAGGTCATTGTCACAAGATTTTGGGCCGGGATTTAATTCCACGTCTCCGGATGTTAATAGGAGTAGAACTATTAGGTAGAGCTTGCATCCTAAAAAAGCGTTTGTGCTGCAGGGAAGGATGTTTCCTTGGCCTAAAAATGATCAACTTCGCTTCAACATCGAACAACCTGCTTGATGTAGTCTCTGGGCGACAATCTGAGTTCATTTTGAGTTTATCAGGCTGAATACATTTCCAGACTATCAAAACCAGCAGACCGATCCGCCACACTGTTCCAAACATCATGTACAGTACCTACTGCGATTCAGAAACATTCACGCATACTCACTATGTTAATCTTGGTGGTTATTCATAAAAAGGCTGCATCTCACACTCTTCAAAATGCAGCTCTTCGCTTCCACTTTGCTTTTACCTTTCTCCTAAATGTTGACTTTTTTCTATATTTTTTTAATGTAAATTAGTATATTTCACTCATCAGTGCATTCAAGTTATTTGCTATGTCAAGAACAATGTAGAAGCCTATACAATATACATGGCAACAGACGAACACGACAATGCAGGTATCTGTCCTATTATCTTATCCTATCTCTCCTGTCAGGTAGCGGGCTAATTCGGGGTCCGACATAGGGTCACGATCCTCCTGCATTTCTAATGACCACATTTGGGCCCGCATTTGCACGTACATTGCTCTAAACTCTGACAATGAATTTTTAGGCCGAGGTGAGCTTGGTTGGCCAGTCGATGCTTCCATGTCCAAAAGGTCGATCAGGTGAGCACTGCTGGCTGGAGGCAAAATTACTTTACTAATAAGGTTTGTTCACTAGGGAAATCGAACCGCCGCAGTGACGTCACACGATTTGGCAGGAATATTCCTTCATATGGTAGTAGTTAAAGAAGACGTTCTTGACGCAGATAATACAAAAACAAAGTGAGATTTCTATTTGTTTTTCTCAAGGTACTTTAATATTCTAAGGCTTTTCTAAGGCTTGTCGGTGGGGGAAAAAGATAAAAATAGATCAGATAGGAACATGAGTGACATGCAACTTGAAAGACCGTGATTACATTACTCTGGAAAGACCCACGTTGATGTTCTGGGCATTTTGCTGAGAGATTAAATTACCTTAAAGGGAGTGTGCCTACTCACATCGCTTAGTTGGGGTTATTGACACTGGTCTATAAAACACAATTTTCTGAATTAAACCAATACTTCATTTCTCCAGATTCACCCTAGTTGCTGAGATATTCAAAGACTCCAGGAATTTGCTTGGGAGCAAAAAGTTATCGGGTAGACTCCAGAGGGCTTCCGCTACTAGAAGCACTGCAACTATCGATTAAACTGCTAGCATATTGTTAGCGCCGGCCAATAGCAATTCAACAAAACAGCTCGTGCACGCTGATAGCAGCAGCCGAACAGAAACTGGACGGCCATCATGTTTTTCGATGATGGCCATTTCGATGATGGCCGATGGCCATTTTTTGAAGAAGATATCAATTTAGAGCTACGAAACTTGCACATAATAAAGTTCACAGTGGCAAGAACGTGCTGTGCAAAACTCGTCTTTCCATCTTGCATGATGTTACCGTAATTGTATTGTCTTATGTACGCCGTTTTACATAACATCACCATAGTGGCGATCGTTTTATAGATATCGAAACAAAAATAAACAAAGAACAATATAAGTGAAAATTCAACTAAAGGGGCTCCAGATGTGAATTTCATCATATACAACAATCAAACCAACAGCTACTTACCGTATGAAAAAATATTTTTGACATTCCAAAACAGTAGGCACACTCCCTTTAAAGGAAATAGTTCACCTTCGGAAATTTTTCAGAACACGATTTTATTATATTTTGTAATAGTTTCTTTTTTTCTTTTAAAAAATGGTCCTACATCGCGCCAATTCAGGACAGAAGGTCGTAAATTATTAATGTTATGGTGTGTGTTATTGGTCTGCGCATGCGCCCTGGTAGTGCTGGCACTCTCAGACGGTACGGTATATCATATATGCGCCGCATTCCTTTGCCAAAAAGTCAAATATCTTCGGCTGGAGAGTCTTTTCAGCCAAGAAAAGTTGCAGATAAGGATTTCTCAACACGGGCTACAAAACTGCTATTTCAGTTCAAAATCCCATGTTGAAGGTGAACTATTTCCTTTAAGCTTTGGTTCAGCATTTTTGCTATATTTGTTTTTACATTTGAATGCAATGTTAAGCATTGGTTCAGCACGTTGTATCATTAAAAAATGTTCTCAGTATGACATGTCTGCCTATGACAGTAGGCTGTTTTCCTTTATTTTTGATCAGTTGTGAGAGCTGCAAGGGGAAGGATTGTGCCACTGGATCGCTCGCTGGTCAAGCCTACAGCCGAACCTCCGGAGGTTGTGATTAGCAATATATTTGGAGTTAGGTTGTTTTGCACTTGATGATTTCACGAGTCAGTTAGGGGTGCATTAAGATAGTGGTTAGAGTACTTGTCTCACGAGGTAATTTGGAAAGTTAAGCTGGTACTTGGCCCTTGACGAACAATAGTTGTGACTTATGCGATATACTCTAATTGATACTCATTTGTCTGCTGCTGTGGACTGAAGCCATTTGTCTGGTGCGTCATTCTATATATAGCGATGTATGACTTTGTCAGTGGATGACATTGCGTATGTTATCTACAATTTGTATTGTTCATGACAGACCACATGCAGGAGTTGTCTTCAGTCTGTTTTGAATATGACCTTGTATTGAATTGAAATACAGTTTGAAATGCGTTAAGATTAAAGTGTTGTTCTCATTTGGAGATTGTTTTAGAAACTATACTGAACAGCTGAAGAAGATTGTTTAATGACATTCCATATAAATTTGCTCGCCCATTCAACATAAAACAAAACATATATATATATATATGTATATATATATATATATATATATATATATATATATATATATATATATATATATATATATATATATATATATATATATATATATATATATATATATATATATATATATATATATATATATATATATATATATATATATATATATATATATATATATATATATATATATATATATATATATATATATATATATATATATATATATATATATATATATATATATATATATATATATATATGTATGTATATATATATATATATATATATATATATATATATATATATATATATATATATATATATATATATATATATATATATATATATATATATATATATATATATATATATATATATATATATATATATATATATATAGATAGATAGATAGATAGATAGATAGATAGATAGATAGATAGATAGATAGATAGATAGATAGATAGATAGATAGATAGATAGATAGATAGATAGATAGATAGATAGATAGATAGATAGATAGATAGATAGATAGATAGATAGATAGATAGATAGATAGATAGATAGATAGATAGATAGATAGATAGATAGATAGATAGATAGATAGATAGATAGATAGATAGATAGATAGATAGATAGATAGATAGATAGATAGATAGATAGATAGATAGATAGATAGATAGATAGATAGATAGATAGATAGATAGATAGATAGATAGATAGATATATATATATATATATATATATATATATATATATATATATATATATATATATATATATATATATATATATATATATATATATATATATATATATAAACAATATAAACATATAACATATATACATGTTGTAGTCAATGCAACATAGTCAACGATCTGGAAAAGCAGTCATCTTCATAAATGCCAATCTTTACAACAAAAAACAATTACATTGTATTGTACAAAACACGGTCCTAGGATTGCTTTGAAGCCAGTTTGCGGAGTGGAACATTCGGTCAAAAAATAACAATAGAGTGGAAAATTCAGCCTAAAAAAGGTCATATGATGTATTTTTATGTGCTCACCCATCAGAATCAGCTGTTAGAAATGGCAGTACTTTCCTAACCTTGTTTTCATCCACAGGTTAATATTAGCATTAATAATATCAGTGTTGAGTTATAGTTATCCAATGACCAATACATCCTGATTTAGGGAGTGGAAAATTCACAGTAAAACTGGGGAAAGAGTGGACAAATATTACCCACAGGGGTGTCGCTTTCCACCCAAATTTTGCAATCCTAGGACACTGACAAAACATTCACTTATACTGCACTTTGTTTGCCATTTAATGTACACAATGGAATAAGAACCTCTTGTGACACAAATACAAAGCATGTAAATATAGCTGACTAGCTTCGTCAGAAGACAGGCACTGACCACCTGCTTCAGCCGTCGGCAGAGGGCCGCCGACTCCGCCAACACCATCTCGACCAACACCAGCAGGCTCTCGGTGAGCACGTGCAGCTTTGCACTTTTGGCTGACAGTCCAGACGCAGCTCTGCCCGTGCTGTTTCACTTCGCGCAGCCGACGCTCGCTGGCCTCACTAGCTCACGACAGGCAGTCGGCATAAGCGTCGGTTGACGCGTTCTAGGCCGCCGGCGTCGAACAGCTGGCGCTCCTGAGCCACTGCTATCCGACCCAGCGCGTTGGCCGGCGTCGGTAGCTAGGTGCAGCGGCGTCCAGCCGTGCGCATCGCAACACTCTGTCGGCCCCCGCGTCCCAACAGCGTCACCAGCACGTCGTCGTCGTAGTGGCAGGCGATCAGCGTCAGCTGAATGCGGCCGCGACCTCGGCTCGATGTTCAGCTCCCTGCCAAAGATCATGAGCATTGCCGAAATCAGTCCATTGCAAATGGGGTCAGCTACTTATCGAGTGTCTGCAACAGTCACATATTCACATAAATCACGACAGCCTGGAATACAATCGGTCGACCAAATGGAACTCAAGACTGGTTATTGATTCGACTTGGATGGAATTGATTGGAATCGTTTAATCAAAATTCCTTGAATCAAAGAAGACTCGATTCACGACCAGATCTTTTGATTCATGAATCGTGATTGAATCAAAACCTGCATGGAACCAAGGCTGATTGAATCAAAAGATTTAACGATTCTGAACGATTCAAGTGCACATGGTAAATTGTGCACATACAATGCAGTCCCAGTGTCTACATTCATGTATGCTGAAATATTATTGCTGTAACAATGTTTTAGTGATCATATATATGTATGTTTCCCATTTGTATTAATTTTACATAAATTCAACATTTATATTTAAATGTTGAATCTAATGTGAATCGATTATTTGTATTATTATTTGAATTGGAAAGAATCAATTCTAAAAGGTTGAATACATAATCAGTCTGAACTCAAATGTGCAATACTTCTGTTGTAAGCGAGTGTTGTTACACATTTTTATGAAGAAAACATCAAATTCATAAATAACTGGAGTTAGAGTCTATCTTCTTCACACAACTACATTTGAAACTACTTAGCATTATATTTGACCATTTGACACTGAACCTTAATACATCAATTCATCTATCAATGTATCCCTACAGTTTTGTCACACAAATATCTCCAAACTGCATCACATCATAGTACCTTCCCCACCCCTCAACTTGCCAGCATTGTCACCTGTTTTGATGCACAATGTCCTTGAAGCATCGCAGTTTGTCAGTTGAGGTGGCTGTTGTGGACGGCAGTGTCACCCGACCAAGCGGTGCCGACAGCTGCTCACTGCCAGCACAGCATTCAGCCTAGAAAACACAAATACTGCTTAGAGAAATGCAAAGGCCATAAAGTCCAGTCCAGTCAAATTATTTTTAAGCCTTTATTTACTTTCAACAATTTTGGACTTTTTAGCATGTAATAGTGAACACAAGCCAAGAGCAAGTTTTTTGGTCCAGTCCAGTGCTATTAGCCCAGCAGGTATAACATAGATTACAAACTGGCTTACATATCATTGTGCAACTAGGATGTTAAATGGTAAAACAAAGCTAAAGTTAAGTAAAGGCTGAAAACAGACCAAGACCTCCTTCCACAATGTATGCTGGTATTGATGCTTTCAGCAAAATGCAAACCATGTTCCAACCAAGTTCCAAGGTTGACATCCATGCATCCAAAATTTGTCCAAGATCCAAATTTATCTAGGCAAACTACTAATGTTAAAGTTGGGTTAAATGGCAAATACACAATCAGTTGCCTAAATGCCAGTATGCAAAACGACAGCAAACTGGTTATTGATTCAACACTGATTGAATCAATTGGAATCGTTCAATCAAAATTCCTTGAATCAAAACATAATGAATTCACCATCAGATCTTTTGATTCATGAATTGTGATTGAATCAAATCCCGCATCAAATCAGGGCTGATTAAATCAAAAGATTAACGATTCTTAACAATTCAAGTACACTGGTAAATTGTGCAAATACATGCAGTCCCTGTGGCTACATTTATTTATATTGAAATAGTATCACTGTAACAATGTTTTAAGGATGATATATATGTGTTTCCATTTTTTATTATTTGACATATTCACCACATATATTTAAATGTTGAATCAAACGTGAATATATTAAAATCTTTGTTTTGATTCTTTGAATCGGAAATAATCAATTGTTAACATTTTAGCTGTGAATCGAACGGTGATTGAATAATTCAGATTCAAAAATGAATCATGATTGAATTGTTCCCAAAACGTTGAATCAATAACCAGTCTGAAAACATGGCAAGTTTCGACAAGATCTTGTCAGGGTGGGGTTGGCACAACACATCAAAACTTTAATTTAAAAAACTAAAAAACTAAAAAACTGGGATTTTGGGTAGCTTCTGACTTTGGGGGCAGAAGCAACAATTTACTGATACACACTAGATAAAATGTGATCGTGAAGATGACCGACCACCCCGGTCAACAGTATTTTCTGCCCGAGGAGCAAAATTTGACCAGAAAATCCTGACCCAAATGGGGCAGGATTTGTGCTGCCCAAAATATTTTGTAAATGTTCCTGCCACGTTTTGCATACTGGCCTAAATGTGCTTACATGTTAGCACATTGTGAACAGCACTAATGTCAATGTGTAATGAAATAGTTCAAACTATACCAATAACGGGTAAAAAATATAAAATCAACACATGTATAAACTACATATTGATCTTAAACTACGACAAAACAGAGCATTTTTCACACTGAATACTAAAAAACCGTAATACAAAAATGGCGCACTTATACCAGGATGATGCACTGGCCAAAACTATGGTAGTAAAGTAAAAACTTTGGCTGGCGCTGCAATTATGCCGGTCTAAAATAATTGCCTGTAGATTATTTAGAGTTAAAAGCACATAAATGGATGATCTGGGATTAATATAGGTCGAGCAGCCTTACCATCAGAGTGAAGCGAGAATTGGATTTGGCAGCATCTGGCAGCAGAATTCTACCACAATTCTCAAAGAGATTCCTTTATTTGGGGTAATATTGAAATAAATTTTTCCCTTTGTTGAAGGCAATCCTTTCCTCCCTCATGCAGTGGTCACTGCTACAGCATAATTTTTGCCCTTTTCACCATGATTTTTGCTTCTTGAGGTGCATTTCTCAACTAACCAAGAACGTCCGCTTCCAATGAAGTATTTGTATATACCGTTAACGGCATACTCTTGGCGTCAGTCCTTCGTAATTGTCTTCATTATTTACATGTGTTAGAATAGGGTAAAGGGATTCTGACCGCCATGGTGACGTCATAGTAAAGGGAGCCCGCGATTCGTGGAGGGGGGCTGGGTCGGCGTACTTGTGCCGCTTCTTGACCTCGGCGTCCCTAGCAGCTTCACCAGCGGCGACTACAGCCGACGCTAGGTGACAGTCGGCGAACGTGTTTACGCACGTCGCATCCCACACCAGACATGCCGTTGGAGAACGGGTAGATGGTTACTCCATCTGGGCGCTTACAGTCTCCACGGTCCATGACACTGGGCACGAGAAGAGCAGGGATGCTGGCTGACTGCAGAGCCCGCCTGACTACGTCGTTTAGTGCTGTATGTCTGGGGTATCTTCCAGCGCTGAAACGACAAGTCAAGGAGTGGTAGCCCTGGCCGGGGGTCCAAAGTCCCATATGGCAGCACGGCGTACATTTTCCTACTAGCCCATAGGGTTCCATGTTAAAAACCCATTTTACGGGCCCACGTTTTTTTACCTGCAACCGATACGACAATAAAAAGTAGCTAGAAATGAAGCGCGAACATTTTTCTTTCGATTTCCAGGTTCGAAAGTGTACGTCGTGAGGTTCGTTTTCGAGCTATTAAGCATCTCGTGAACCCATGCAGATCGAGCGATGGCCAAGCGCGGGTTCGAATCCCACTGCAGACAACAATTTTTCAATTCGGACGGAATGAGGAAACGACGTGAATAGTCACTGACTGTGGCCTTTTTGAAATATTATATTATTGCTAATGATCTCATGATATCAACTAAATAATTAATGTATTATATATATTCATTAATGCATTTATTATTTAGTTATTATCATGTGAGAAGACCATTAG
>JAXIVJ010009253.1:0-51859 GCA_036785665.1 Chirona hameri
CCCATCTCCCGTATCCTATCTCCCGTATCCAATCTCCCGTATCCAATCTCCCGTATCCCATCTCCCGTATCCCATCTCCCGTATTCTATCTCCCGTATCCCGTTTCCCTTATCCCGTTTCCCTTACCCCGTATCCCGTATCCCGTATCCCGTATCCCGTATCCCGTATCCCGTATCCCGTATCCCGTATCCCGTATCCCGTATCCCGTATCCCGTATCCCGTATCCGTATCCCGTATCCCGTATCCCGTATCCCGTATCCCGTATCCCGTATCCCGTATCCCGTATCCCGTATCCCGTATCCCGTATCCCGTATCCCGTATCCCGTATCCCGTATCCCGTTCCCGTATCCCGTTCCCGTATTCTGTTCCCGTATCCCGTTCCCGTATCCTGTTCCCGTATCCTGTTCCCGTATCCCGTTTCCGTATCCCGTTCCCGTATCCCGTTCCCGTATCCCGTTCCCGTATCCTGTTCCCGTATCCCGTTCTCGTATCCCGTTCCCGTATCACGTTCCTGTATCCCGTTCCCGTATCCTGTTTTCGTATCCCGTTCTTGTATCGCGTTCCCGTATCCCGTTCCCGTATCTCGTTTCCGTATCCCGTTTCCGTATCCCGTTTCCGTATCCCGTTTCTGTATCCCGTTTCCGTATCCCGTTTCCGTATCCCGTTTCCGTATCCCGTTTCCCTATCCCGTTCCCGTATCCCGTTCCCGTATCCTGTTCCCGTATCCCGTTCCCGTATCCCGTTCCCGTGTCCTGTATCCTGTTCCTGTATGCCGTTCCCGTATCCCGTTCCCGTATCCCGTTCCCGTATCCCGTTCCCGTATCCCGTTCCCGTATCCCGTTCCCGTATCCCGTTCCCGTATCCCGTTCCCGTATCCCGTTCCCGTATCCCGTTCCCGTATCCCGTTCCCGTATCCCGTTCCCGTGTCCTGTATCCTGTTCCTGTATGCCGTTCCCGTATCCCGTTCTCATATCCCGTTCCCGTATCCCGTTCCCGTATCCCGTTCCCGTATCCCGTATCCCGTTCCCGTATCCCGTTCCCGTATCCCGTTCCCGTATCCTGTTCCCGTATCCCGTTCCCGTATCCCGTTTCACGTTTCCCATTTCCGTATCCCGTATCCCGTATCCCGTTCCTGTATTCTGTTCACGTATCCGATCCCGTATCCCTTATCCCCCTCCCGTATCCAGTTTCCGAATCCCCTTCCTGTTTCCCGTTCCCGTATCCCGTTCCTTATCTAGTTCCCGTATCTTGTATCCCGTGCCCGTATCCTGTTCCTGTATCCTGTTCCCGTATCCCGTTCCCGTATCCCGTTCCCGTATCTCGTTCCCGTATCCTGTCCGTATCCCGTTCCCGTATCCCGTTCCCGTATCCCGTTCCCGTATCCCGTTCCCGTATCCCGTTCCCGTATTCTGATCCCGTATCCCGTATCCCGTTCCCGTATCCCGTATACCTTAATCAGCTCCCGTATCCAGTTGCCGTATCCCGTTCCCGTATCCCGCTCCCGTATATCATTCCCGTATATCGTACACCGTTCCGATATCTCCTTACCATATCTAGTTCCCGTATCTCATTCCCGTATCCTGTTCCAGTATCTAGTTCCAGCATCCCTTTCTCGTACCCAGTTTCCGTATCTTGTTGCCGTATTTTGTTCCCATATCTTCTTACCGTATCTCGTTGCCGTATCGCAGTCTCTGCCAAAACATTCTAGCGGTTTAAATACCTGAAATCTGTCAACCGGCTTCAACAAAATCTCCTCGCGAGGGAGGTTCGACGTCAGCTAGTCATGCGCTCATGGATGAATTTGACTGAAGCAGTGTCAGTGTTGGGCAAAATTAAGCGATCGTAGTGGCCCGATTTGCGTAACGAGCGATTTTGCTGTTCTGGCAACGATCGAGCTCCCATAGGAAAAAGGGGGCATTTCAGCCTTTTTCGCCGTTTTGGATATGTTAATAGCAATCCACAATTCCAGAACACACATAATGTATAGCTCAAAGTTTGCTACATCGGATGCAATCAGTTTCATGCATGTGCTTTAATAAATTCATTCGGTACTTTAGGTCTAAAGGGAAGCATGCTGCACCTTTTTAGCATTGGGATCGCAGGTCAAAAGCCGGGATTTCGTGTTTCGAGGTGCGCCACAGCGGAAGTATTGCACTGGTATTTCCAGAACACCGGTATGTTGTGCGCCTGATACGATACTTTCAAAGAAACTACGGATCGAAGTTCTCTTTTAATAAATTGATGCGGTACTTAAGCGTTTTTTGTTTGCACATTTCCTATTTTTTCCATTGGAGCGTGGGGTCGAATGCAGGCCAAGTATGCTTTCCCCGATATTTTGCTTAAACCCTTTTTAACGGTGTGTGGTAGGATTACATAATATACACACATTATAAATGACTCACGATAATATGTTAGCGGAATATTGGGTACTCGCCAGTGCTCGCGGATCTTGGCATGTTAGTAGACCTACCTGTACCTACCACGAGCAACGAGCCGGACGTTACGTTTTTGCGGGCGGGGCTATCGCCGGCCGCAGACTACGCAAGCCAACGAGCCGGACGTTACGTTATTGCGGGCTGGGGCTATCGCCGGCCGCCGCGGCGGCCGGCGCCCGACTACGCAAGCCAACGAGCCGGACGTTACGTTATTCCGGGCGGGAGCTATCGCCGGCCGCCGGCCGGCGCCCGACTCGCGCATAGCGTCGGTAATCGTTTACGTTTGACTTCAGCATAAGTTACCTATTAGCAATTAGCAGAATATTTTGGGTGGATAGGTCAGCAAGAACGGTGCTATCCGTCTGTGTAAATTTGCCGGTCAGGTTTGCCCTCATGTTGGGTGTTACGGCGGTGTGAAGCATTAAATGGTCCACAAATATTGCATTTCAACTTCAACGCCAAAATATTAGTCACACAGCTTTGAGTAACACATATAATTTGAAAACGGTACCTGCGCCTGCAAAATGGTGCCCGGATCAGCGTTCTACGTCGAACGGTTTCCGAGCACCAATTTAAATCCCGAATATGCCAATTTTATCATTAAAGTGGTCACAACATATAGCCGTGACCGGTGATCTAGCCAAGGAAGGGGGGGACAAAGGGGCTATGCCCACCCCCCCCCCCCCCCCCCCCCCTGAGCGAACACCAATTTCTACTAGACAAAATGCGATATTGCTGACGACATACTCCCCAGCCCCCGACCACATTTTTTTTGACTGAGGAGTGAAATTTGGGGAGTGAAATCGAAAATCGAAGTGTACCCCCTCCCCCACCCTTGCCAAGAAGCGTTCCGCCGCCACTGGGCAGCCTGATAGAGTGAACTGACATGTTATTTTTAGCATGAAGTGTGGCTGACCTGGACTGAACGTATGCATCTGACTGACTGCACGGTGTTGTGCTGTACTGTGTTAACAGCTGGTGCGGCCGGCGGTGCTCCTCCGTTCGTGTGGCCGTTCCCTCCGCCGGACGTGGTGCCGCCTCCCGCCGCCGCTGTTCAGCAGCCAGGTAAGCCGGGGAGCACATTTTCTGTTATTACTGAACTATGTAGTAGGTACTTACATATTTGTTTTGTGGAAGAAATCCAAAGTTAGAACTCTTGCACATTCTCCTACACCAATGTTGATGTGAGTGATGAGCTGAAACCAATGTCCAATGATTTTCATTGAATTTCCAATGACAATGAAAACAATTATTTACATACTTGACCTACTTGGTTCAAAATCAACAACACTTATCACTTATAAGCCTCTACAAACACAATCGCTAACTCTCCACTGGGTTTACATTTCTTTTACATTTATGTTATAAGCCTTTAAATATTAACTTACTAAGAAGTAAAATCGTAACCACTAAACCCAGTTCAAGTTCAACGGAAATGTTAAACCAAAACAATACCGTGTTTGGCTAGCGCCGGCGTTGCCGACAGAGGTATTTTGACCAATCAGACACGGCCATTTCTGCTGCTGAAACACGTGTGTCAGCAGATTAGCGTTATATCGTAATCGTATCGTTATTGGTGTGTGACGTCATCAATATCCGCTGTTTGCGTCTATAAAAAAATAACAGTCGGCGCCGTCAGTTTTTTCTTTGGTGAAATCCGGCTCATGTCCGCACTTTTTTTTTAGCGGCGATTATTTTGTGTTGCGTGCGGTGATTATTTTTTGGGTAAAACTGGCATCTGGGCGATTTCTTCACCATTCGTAACGGTGAGGTCCAACACGGTGCCGTTTTTGATTGTATACAGATTGGTCCACTCTAAGTGTACCAAATTGGACCAAAACCACCAAAACCATTGCCGACGAGCCCATGCTCCGAAACTATGGGACCTATTTGGAAGATGTCTTCACCATTCGATCCGGCGTGGTGCAAAACGGTGCCGTTTTGGATTTGATACAGATTGGTCCACTCTAAGTAGACCAAATTGGGCCAAAACTTTTGGTACACATTTCCTGACGAGCCCATGCTCCGAAACTATAGGACCGATCTGGACGATTTCTTCACCATTCGATCCGGCGTGGTCCTAAACGGTACCGTATTGATTTTATACAGATTGGTCCACTTTAAGTGGACCAAATTGGACCAAAAATTGTGCAAATTTGCCGACGAGCCCATGCTCCGAAACCATGGGATCGATCTGAGCGACTTCTTCACCATTCGATCCGGCATGGTCCGAAATGGTCTTGATCAAGGTCATGTCAAGCGGGAAGCGCGCCATGCAGCATATTGGCCAGCTATTGTAGCCAGATGGATGGCCTTGGATGGCCTTGAACGCCGCCTAGACCCGCTGAGTGCTATGTCCATGAAGACAGAAACGCATTCACATTCATATTCAAATACGTATTCAAAGTAACTACGATTTCGCCCAAATTTGCACACGATAAACCCAATACCGTCAGTACACAGCCTATGAAGTTATACGCGAATATATTAAACGGTTCGACCTACAGAGGTCACAACAGGTCAAACAGGTCAAATACGCGGTACCCGATAACTTTTCACCTAATTGACTTAGCGAAACATTTCCTGATTCAAAAATACTCGGAACAGGGTTCGAATTATGCACAAACCAAGATTGCACCAGTTCAATTTTTTTTCAATGGGTGATAACTATTTGCGCGGTACCCTATACAATCTCAGAAAACATATTTATTTATGCCATTTAGCCATCCGCAAGTGACCATAGTTTATGCACAACACAGCATATGATCTTACTCTGCTACCGTTTGACCTAAGTCACACAAACACGTGAAAAATACGGCCTTGGTCCAAAATCGCGGTAACGCATAACTCCTTCAATAATTGAAATAGACGAGTCATTCCAGTGCCACAATATTCGCATTAGCACATAGATCGTGCACAACAAAAAATTGTATCCGAAAATGTCACCCTTTGACCTCAGGTCACGTCCACATTTTTTAATGAGGCATTTTAGACAATGGCGTGGTACCGCATAACTGTTTCCCCAAACGACTTAGAAAAATACGCTTTCCCCAAAATCATCCCCATCATTCCCCAAAATCATTTAGAGAACCCATTCCACCACCATCTCCTTCCCTTTAACCTACCGACGGTGCACAACTCAAGACTTGACCCGTCCGGGTCACCGTTTGACCTCAGGTCACCTGGAAAGGCGCTAATATCCATTTAACGAGTCTTCCAAATACGTATTCGTTGTTTACCGATTGAATGTGTTCAAACTTATATAAAATGTGTGTGTCTATGAGTATATTCGAAACCAAAAAGAATTTCTTGCTGAGGTCAATCGCTTAACCTCAAGAGGTCATAGAGTGCCTGCGAGGTCAAGTATCGGGTACCGCATTACTTTTTTCCTAAACGACTTACCGAAGTTTTTCAACGACTAAATATTCCCACCAGCCTATAGATGGTGCACAAAGAGCGACCTAATCCCTTCAGATCATTGTTTGACCTCAGTTCATGGCATAAGTTAACGTTATGGCACACAGCAGAATGGCGCAGTACCGCATAAGTTTTTCCCAAAACCACTTAGAGAACCACCATCCCCTTCCCTTTAACCCACCCAAGATGCACAATTCCAGACATGACCCCATCGGCTCACTGCTTGACCTCAGGTCACCTGGAAAGGCGCTGATATATATTTAACGAGCCGTCCAAAAACGTATTCGTTGTTTACCGATCGAATGTGTTCAAACTTATATCAAATGTTGGTGGCTATGAGTACATTCGAAACCTTAAAGCATTTCTCGCTGAGGTCAATCGCTTGACCTCGGGAGGTCATAGAGTGCCTGCGGAGTTAAGTTTCGGGTAACGCATAACTTTTTTCCTAAACGACTTACCGAAGCTTGTTCAATGGCTAAATATTTCCACCAACCTATAAATGGTGCACAAAGAGCGACCTAATCCCTTCAGGCCATCATTTGACCTCAGGTCATGGCATAAGTTAACGTTATGGCACACGGCAGAATGGCGCAGTACCGCATAAGTTTTTCCCAAAATCACATAGAGAACCCATTTCACCACCATCGCAGGGCTGGGAAACCCTAGCTGTGTGTCAACGTTGGGATTCTGAAGCCCCAAGTTTGTCACCAGTTTTTTTCTACAATTTTGTCAACTTTCCCAAGACAAAACGTTTGATACTGACAGACATAGGTTTTGTTGATTGGGGTTTTAGGGTGCGACGACTACTGGAGTCAATTTGTGGTAATAAGGTATACAGCTCGGAGCATGACGTCGTCTGCAACGATTTTGGGCGGTTTTGGTCCAATTTGGTCCACTTAGATTAAACCAAAGTGAATAAAACTCAACATTGCACCGTTTTGGACCACAACGGATCGAATGGTGAATACCACACTCAAATCGGTCCCATAGGTTCGGAGCATGACGTCGTCGGCAACGATTTTTGGCGGCTTTTGGTACCAAAATATAATTTTGGTTCGCTTAGATTAAACCAAAGTGGATAAAACTCAATATGGCACCGTTTTAGACCACGTCGGATCGAATGGTGAAGACTCCGCCCAAATCAGTCCCATAGGTTCGGAGTATGACGTCGTCTGCAACTATTTTTAACGGTTTTGGTCCAATTTGGTCCACTTAGATGAAACTAAAATTAATAAAACTCAAAACCGTACCGTCTTACACCACGCCAAATCGAATAGTGAAGACCCCGCCCAAATCGGTTCCATAGTTTTGGAGTATGACGTTGCCGGTAACAATTTTTGGCAGATTTGGTCCAATTTGGTCCACTTAAATTGAACCAAAGTGGATAAAACTCAAAAATTGCACTGTGTTTTACCACACCGGATCGAATGGTGAAGACCCCACCCAAATCGGTCCCATAGATTCGCAGATATTCGCCCTTTACTCCTCCCTCTTGGGGGTAATTCGAAAACACGCACGTATATCGACGGAAAATATGGACATTTCAGGAAAAACGCACCTTTTTATTTTTGCGTTGTTAGGCAATATATTGAAGAGTATTTATCAAAGTGAAACAATTAAATCAGAGGTATACCCGGGGTCATACGAGGTCAACGAAAAAAAGGTCACGAAGTCACGGTTTCAAGATCATTCAAGGTCACGAAAAAAAATGCCAAGAAATAGAATTTCTGTTTCATTGCAAATTCAGCGATATAATTATTTGTGATATTTAGTTAAGTCAAATGCGTTATTTTGGCCTCCAAGCATACCTCTGCAGCGTGACCTTGCTAAAATGCCCGAGGCTATAACTCCAAAACCTGAGGTCAGGTCGAGCTAATATTGCCACAGCTGAATTCAGGACCCGAGATAACCCTATAGACTAATTTTGAACAAAAAGTGAGAGATGAGGGTTATTTCGACTTGTCGAAATGACGAAAATTTCGACTTGTCCCCATCTGTCAAACGTTTTGAATTTGCCCTTTATATAGGAGATGTTGGTATCTATGAGTATAATCAAAACCTAAAAACATTTCTCTCTGAGGTCAATCGCTTGACCTCGGGAGGTCAAAGAATGCCTGCGAGGTCAAGTCTCTGGTACCACATACCACATATGGGTACCACATATGGGCGCGTTGCCGCATAAGTTTTCCCCAAAATCACTTACAGAACCCATTCCACCACCATCGCCTTCCCTTTAACCCTGCGGGCGGCCAAAATTACGTTAACCTGCGGGGAGGCAGATTCTGCCCCCCCCCCCCCCCCCCGAGATCTCGAGAACCGCTCGGTCGATTTCGATGGGGAAAAGCCATTCGATTCGTCATGACAAAATCTTTCTTTTATGGTCCCGAATTTTTTCTTCTTCTTAAGGGACCAGGGGGCAAAAAAGTACGAATATTTTGTTTTTTTCAAGGTCTTTGCGGCCATATAGTTTGACCGATTTTCATGCCCCAAGCGTTTTTGAGCTTCACATTTACTGGTCTTCTATATGGTAAAAGATAAATACCAAAATCAAAAATCATAGGCGTATTCAGGGGATGTAAAATGGGGGGGGGGCATATTCTGATAACAAATTTGTGCGGCTCGTGATTGTTTGGGACGACATGAACGACCGATGTGGGCATTACTTGCTGTAATTTGTTAAATTTAATATATTGCGCATAGGCGGATCCAGGGGAACAACGGGGGGAGGGGGCACCACACGACTAACGCTTTTAACATCTTACTAATTTGAAGTTGGACATAATGTGAGTGAGGGCCTCCCATTTGTTGTACCTGGGTGCGCCTCTTCCATCAAACATGTATAATACCAGTACGTATGATGCATATTGCATTGAAAATGTTTCTGACGCATTTATTGCACCGCAAACTACGAAGGAAGTATGCGCCGCACAACCGCATGCGTAACACCCTCCCCAAAACAGGAGCCTCGCACCGCCTCTGCAGACCCGATGTTTCCAAAATTTTGGCACAACACGCGCCATTCAAAGTTGGCAAAATTCACAAAGTTTCAAGAGGCTAGGTCTAACGGTTTAGAAGGGCAAGTGAAAAACCACCGGGGGGGGGGCAGAATCTGCCATGGAGGGGAGGGCAAAATCCACCCACCACTCCGGTTTTTTAAGGATAGCACAAAAACGGCGGCGCGCAGCGCCTCCTTTTTTGCATACCTGTTCGGAAATGGACTACTCACATTATATCAAATTATTGACCTCGGGTCAACTCAGGTCAGGTGTGTTGTCTCGTGTGCGGTCTCGGTTTGCTGACGTCTGCCCTAGTGTGTTGTCTCGTGTGCGGTCTCTGTTTGCTGACGTCTGCCCTAGTGTGTTGTCTCGTGTGCGGTCTCTGTTTGCTGACGTCTGCCCTAGTGTATTGTCTCGTGTGCGGTCTCTGTTTGCTGACGTCTGCCCTAGTGTGTTGTCTTGTGTGCGGTCTCTGTTTGCTGACGTCTGACCTAGTGTGTTGTCTCTGTTTGCTGGCCTCTGCCCTAGTGTGTTGTCTCGGGTGCGGTCTCTGTTTGCTGACATCTGCCCTAGTGTGTTGCCTCGTGTGCGGTCTCTGTTTGCTGACGTCTGCCCTACTGTGTTGTACCGTGTGCGGTCTCTGTTTTCTGACGTCTGCCCTAGTGTGTTGTTTCGTGTGCGGTCGCTGTTTGCTGACGTCTGCCCTAGTGTGTTGTCTCTGTTTGCTGACGTCTGCCCTAGTGTGTTGTCTCGTGTGCGGTCTCTGTTTGCTGACGTCTGCCCTAGTGTGTTGTATCGTGTGTGGTCTCTGTTTGCTGACGTCTGCCCTAGTGTGTTGTATCGTGTGTTGTCTCTGTTTGCTGACGTCTGCCCTAGTGTGTTGTCTCGTGTGCGGTCTCTGCTCGCTGACGTCTGCCCTAGACGTCTTCCCTAGTGTGTTGTCTCTGTTTTCTGACGTCTGCCCTAGTGTGTTGTCTCGTGTGCGGTCTCTGTTTGCTGACGTCTGCCCTAGTATGTTGTCTCGTGTGCGGTCTCTGTTTGCTGACGTCTGCCCTAGTGTGTTGTCTCGTGTGCGGTCTCTGTTTGCTGACGTCTGCCCTAGTGTGTTGTATCGTGTGTGGTCTCTGTTTGCTGACGTCTGCCCTAGTGTGTTGTATCGTGTGTTGTCTCTGTTTGCTGACGTCTGCCCTAGTGTGTTGTCTCGTGTGCGGTCTCTGTTTGCTGACGTCTGCCCTAGTGTGTTGTCTCGTGTGCGGTCTCTGTTTGCTGACGTCTGCCCTAGTGTGTTGTTTCGTGTGCGGTCTCTGTTTGCTGACGTCTGCCCTAGTGTGTTGTCTCGTGTGCGGTCTCTGTTTGCTGACGTCTGCCCTAGTATGTTGTCTCGTGTGCGGTCTCTGTTTGCTGACGTCTTCCCTAGTGTATTGTCTCGTGTGCGGTCTCTGTTTGCTGACGTCTACCCTAGTGTGTTGTCTCGTGTGCGGTCTCTGTTTGCTGACGTCTGCCCTAGTGTGTTGCCTCGTGTGCGGTCTCTGTTTGCTGACGTCTGCCCTAGTGTGTTGTATCGTGTGCGGTCTCTGTTTTCTGACGTCTGCCCTAGTGTGTTGTCTCGTGTGCGGTCTCTGTTTGCTGACGTCTGCCCTAGTGTGTTGTCTCGTGTGCGGTCTCTGTTTGCTGACGTCTGTCCTAGTGTGTTGTCTCGTGTGCGGTCTCTGTTTGCTGACATCTGCCCTAGTGTGTTGTCTCGTGTGCGGTCTCTGTTTACTGACGTCTGCCCTAGTGTGTTGTGTAGGTGTAGTGTATGCTGGGGCGTCGACACAAAATGTTGAGTGCCGGGCAGCCTAACGACAAAATCCTGCTAATCTGGGGGGAGCGATCCAGGGGCCGGGCACCTCAGCCTAACGACAAAATCCTGCTAATCTGGGGGGCGTGGAGCGATCTAGGGGTCGGGCACCTCAGCCCCCCCCCCCCCCCCCCATGACGACGCTCCTGTCCTTAAGAGGAAATAATGACCTTTTGATTTTGTTAGCAACAATTTATTTGGCTACCGTTATGGTATTAAAATTATGTGAATTTAATCAAATGATTCCCTAATTCAAAGTTGGAAGTTTGGGAAAATCAATGATAGGAATTTTCCCTCCACTACTGGAAAGCGACACATCTGGCGCTGTTTTATCGATCTGTTCAACGTTTTTGAATGGGTACCTCGAAACAAATCGCAGACACTAAATAGGTCGCAGTTGACGTGCATCAATGAGCTTCCGATTGAATTGCCAGTTTGTTCAATGGTTGTTAATTGTAAAGGATGGGCGAGTATATAATCACAATAAGCAGAACGCAAAATATACTGTCCACGCCATTGCGTAAAAAAAACAATACCGGGAAAAGCCCGGAGTTTGATGGAAACCGAAAAGTACTTGGCAAGAACCGGTCGTTAAAAGTGTGGAACGCTTATCAAGATAAATTGAAATATCTCTCGGAAGGAATTTTTATATTCAAAATTCGATGAACTTACATCATATTTTGGCATCGTCTGTCCATTTCAAGTGCTAACTCCATTTTTGTGGGAAAAGGTAATCATTTCCCTTTAACTCCCCATTGAAATAGGAAGTGAAGTGCATGATGGTAGTTCGAACAGGTCGTGATTCAACAGCAAGAACAAAACTGTTCCGAAACACCCACCCTATCGATGCAGAGTCTGTTTCCGAAGTTATCGAAGATATCGCGAGTTGTAGCCCGCCTCCTCTCGAGTTGACATGGGATAGATAAGATGAATTGACATGAGATAGATACGATAAATGACCAGTACCTATATGACCCAACAGGTGAATACGGAATGTACCCGGCGACATTCAGCAGCGATGAAGACGGTGGAGATCAAAATGACCTCGCTTTCGCTCCATTACACATGGAGGCGAGCGGCTCCAGAACTGGATATGAAGAACTGAACAGAACAGAGCTGGCCTTTCACCCGAACATGAATGTCCGGGACTGCAGAAGCGGATATGACATCACCCATGAACCGAACATGGATGACAAAAACAGAGGTGGAAGTGTCCGTCGCTGTGGCATTTGTCGTCAACCAGGTCATGACAGACGCACGTGCCCTGCCAGGGGTGTAGGTGGTGTTGGTGGTGGTGGTGTTGGTGGTGGTGTTGTTGGTGGTGATGTTGGTGGTGGTGGAGGTGGTGGTGAAGGTGTTGGTGGTGGAGGGGATAGTATCCGTCGCTGTGGCATTTGTCGTCAACCAGGTCATGACAGACGCACGTGTCCTGTCAGGGGTGGAGGTGGTGGGGATGGTATCCATCGCTGTGGCATTTGTCGTCAACCAGGTCATGACAGACGCACGTGCCCTGTCAGGGGTGGAGGTGGTGTTGGTGGTGGGGATGGTATCCATCGCTGTGGCATTTGTCGTCAACCAGGTCATGACAGACGCACGTGCCCTGTCAGGGGTGGAGGTGGTGTTGGTGGTGGTGTTGTTGGTGGTGTTGTTGGTGGTGTTGTTGGTGGTGTTGTTGGTGGTGTTGTTGTTGGTGGTGAAGGTGTTGGTGGTGGATGGGATGGTTTACGACGCTGTGGCATTTGTCGTCAACCAGGTCATGACAGACGCTCGTGCCCTGCCAGGGGTGGAGGTGGTGTTGGTGGTGGTGGTGTTGGTGGTGGTGTTGGTGGTGGTGTTGTTGGTGGTGGTGTTGGTGGCGGTGGTGGAAGTAGTGGGGGTGCTAGTGGTGGTTTTGGATTTGGTGGTGGAGGTGGTGGTGGCCAACGCTGTGGCATTTGTCGTCAACCTGGTCATAATAGACGCACCTGCCATCTCGGTTAAACCCCCACCACCAACATATGGTATGGGTGCATTGCAGGATACGTTGCGTATTGCGTGTTGTGTATTGGGGCCGAACTGTCTTGCGTGTTTCTGTTAATACGGCCTCCAATCTGATAACTTTTCAATGGAAGTTCTTTCAGTATTTGTTGCTCTGATTATTCTGCATACTTTCTTTTCGATGATTGCAATATTCATACGAGCACTTTTTCAGATGAATTGTGTAAGTCAGTTCAATATGTCTTTATCTTGATTGATGATCGACGCTTAGGCATAATTAGACTGTGTGCACTGTGCATATATGTAATATATTACGTAGGTATATATGAAAAGAACGTGATGTTCCTGCTCGATAGTCGATTGGTTACGCTTAGCATTGGTGGTGGTGGAAGTGGTGTCGCGAGTCGTAGCGATGATGCTCTATGACTTGAAGTTGTGATGTCGACATTAATGTGTTAAATGTCAAGTGTTTTAACAATGTCGTTGGGTAAATTGGGACTGACGATGTTGGTATTTGCATGTACAGTTGCCGCAAATATATCGCTACCCTCTGGCTTCAACGTAAGGAGGTGTGGACTGCCGCCTAAGCCGGTATACTGTGCCGCCTAGCACATTCAGGCCATGTAGGCTGTGCCGCATCACACCTCGGGCCGCCCGGCTCGAGCGTGCTAACCACCGCGCCGCCGCGACACGCCGCGCACTGGTGGATCCAGCCTCTCTCCGTGGGGGAGCATCTTTTTTAGATAAAAAAAGTACCCCCCCCCATTTTGTTTTCTCCACGGATTTGGGTCGATCACCTTATTTTGGTATTCAAGGTTAAGAAATTAACTTTTCAAATTCACAAACATTGAATTTGTGATTTTGTTTTCCGAAAACAAAATTGGGGTAAAAAACAACAAAAAATCGAAAAGTTGAGATGGCCATTTAGAAGCCAATGTCATTGCCTTTCTTTTGACGTAGTTTATTTGCAATTTGCTTAAAAACTCTATTGTCTACGATTGATCAATCATTTATCGTGTTTCCACCAAAAATGGCATGACATGGCGTCATTAAAACGTCATTATCTCCCATAATAATACATCAATTTTATCAGAATGTGGTGAGAAGACGTCAAATTGGTGCAGCATAAGGTACTGAACGTTTGAGGTAGATATTTATCATAGTTTTCAAGTTATTGAGAACATCCGGGAGGGGAGGGGGCAGATTCTGCCAACCCCCCGCGGGACGCGGGTTAAAGGAAATAGTTCACCTTCGGAAAATGTATCAGAACAGGATTTTATTATATATTTTTTAATACAGTTTTTTTTTTCTTTTCAAAAATGGTCCTACATCGCGCCAATTCAGGACAAAAGGTCGTAATTTTTTAAGTTTATGGTGTGCGTTATTGGTCTGCGCATGCTCCATGCAGTGCTGGCACTTTCAGATGGTACGGTATATCATATATGCGCCGCATTTCTTCGCCAAAAAGTCAAATATCTTCGGCTGGAGAGTCTTTTCAGACAAGAACAGTTGCAGATAAGGATTTCTCAACAGGGGCTACAAAACTGCTATTTCAGTTAAAAAACCCATGTTGAAGGTGAACTATTTCCTTTCAGTGTCACCGAAGCTGCTTTAACTGCATCAGGTGCGCTGTTTTGTATATCATTGAAAGAAAGGGATAAATACAAACTTCAAATTCAATCACTCGAGAGAAGAAAAAACTTCCGTTTTCATGAAGTATTCTCCTAAGATCATTGTTTTTACGTTCAGTGCAGGGAACACGCGGGGGGGCATACTTGTATTGAATGCCCCTCTCAGATTCCTATGTGTGGGGGGGCATTTACCCCTGATGCCCCCCCCCCCCCTGGATCCGCCAGTGCCAGCAATTACCGCCAGGAAGAGCCTCTGCCAGACACTTAATGGAATTTATTTTCCCATTTTCCAAATTTGTATAAGCAATTGCGAAAGTTGTGACATGCCGCGAAGTGGCGCGAAATTTTCCGTGTTTTACTGTGGATGGCTGGATTTTGACTGCTGCAAAGACAATTTGTACGATTTTACGATAAATTGGGAACGCGCGGGGGGGCATACTTGTATTGAATGCCCCCTCCAGATTCCTGCGTGGGGGGGGGGGGGGATTTGCCCCTGGTGCCCTCCCCCTGGATCCGCCAGTGACGCCGCGTTATGTTTATTTGGCGTAATTATTTATGAAGTGGGCCCGACCCTCTGACGTAAATATGTATGACGCGGGCCCACTGCGGGGGGGTCGCCGGGGCCGGTGGGAGGGAGCGAGCGAGCGAGCGAGGAGTCGGTGTGTGTGAGGAGGTCACAGTATACAGGCAGCACCGCAGCACGGTCGGTGTGTGTGAGGCGGTCACAGTATACAGGCAGCACCGCAGCACGGTCGGTGTGTGTGAGGCGGTCACAGTATACAGGCAGCACCGCAGCACGGTCGGTGTGTGTGAGGCGGTCACAGTATACAGGCAGCACCGCAGCACGGTCGGTGTGTGTGAGGCGGTCACAGTATACAGGCAGCACCGCAGCACGGTCGGTGTGTGTGAGGCGGTCACAGTATACAGGCAGCACCGCAGCACGGTCGGTGTGTGTGAGGCGGTCACAGTATACAGGCAGCACCGCAGCACGGTCGGTGTGTGTGTGTGAGGCGGTCACAGTATACAGGCAGCACCGCAGCACGGTCGGTGTGTGTGTGTGTGAGGCGGTCACAGTATACAGGCAGCACCGCAGCACGGTCGGTGTGTGTGAGGCAGTCACAGTATACAGGCAGCACCGCAGCACGGTCGGTGTGTGTGAGGCGGTCACAGTATACAGGCAGCACCGCAGCACGGTCGGTGTGTGTGAGGCGGTCACAGTATACAGGCAGCACCGCAGTACGGTCGGTGTGTGTGAGGCGGTCACAGTATACAGGCAGCACCGCAGCACGGTCGGTGTGTGTGAGGCGGTCACAGTATACAGGCAGCACCGCAGCACGGTCGGTGTGTGTGAGGCGGTCACAGTATACAGGCAGCACCGCAGCACGGTCGGTGTGTGTGAGGCGGTCACAGTATACAGGCAGCACCGCAGCACGGTCATGCCGCCGCAGCCGCAGCCGCAGCAGTTTTCACGGAACATTTCCTAGAGACGGAACACAATATTTAGGCTTTAGCTACTGCCAGGTGGGCGAATACAGAGATAGAGATAGAGATAAACATAGCACGTGCACGTCCACGCCGACAGATTATATTGGCATGCCACCGGCCTGCTGAGCATAACCCGCCATTGACTGGGGGGGGGGGGGCGTTTAACGCCCTCCCCTGATTAATTTTCGTAAAAGCTCACAAACCAATAGAGGTATCAACGTGAAACTTTGGATACTTTCTTATAAGCCAGGTTTACGTCATCTATGAAAATAAAGCAATTTCGTCAAAAAAATATGGTTATAGCGAATTTAGTGACGTCACTACACACGAGTTTTACTTCAACAGACCGTACAAATGCCATATTTTGAGCGATATGCAATCCAAAAACTTCCAAACATAGTACATGGCAAGGGCTACAACATGGTGATCTCGGAGTTTTTAATATTTTGTTTTTTGACCCCCCTCCCCTCCAAATAAAAGTTAAACTATTTTTGGGGGAAATTGCCCACAAAATCTGTTTTTTCAAAGATATTAAAAACCGGAATATATGTCAGAAAACCACATGGGCAACTACCATACCAAATTGTAAAATGATAACATCATTTTTGACTGACTTATGGCATATCAAGTACTGGAAAATCATGACGTCATATTTTGATATAAGAACAGTTGCAAGAGGTAAGGCAACAAAGCTTGTTAAAGAGTGTAAAGAGTGTACCGATGATGAAGATGAGTTGGCCTTAGCTATTCACCACCTTGAGAAACATGTGGAACTAATGTTGCAAGTTCAGGCAACAGGAGTTGCCTGAACCTTGAATTGTAAAGCCTGACTGACTGATTTAGAAAGTGAATATACTCAGCCGCAAAATATCTGATTTTTTACCGGAGTTGTTATGTCGTTGCCAAGATCGAGATAGTAAGAGAGCAAGAGTAAAAGCGAGATGGAAAAGGAGAGGGAGAGGAGAGCGGGGCGGTAAAAAAGTCGCCTCGTGCGCCAGAAAGCGTGCGGGAGGAGTTAGGATCAGGAGTCATCCAAGGATGTAGTTGAAAATGCCCGGCAGATTTAGAAAAGTCGCTGGCGGAGGGGCTGATTAAAAGTTTCTTGATAAGCCCCGATACCTCGATACTAGGCTGGGACGGGATATAAGGTTAAAGTGGGCGGGATATAAGGAAGATGGGTGTTTGGATAACAAAGCCGGGATGTGCATACTCCATAGGGAGTTACGTGTCCACGCTAGCGGATCCAGCCTCTCTTCGTGGGGGATGGGCAATCATCTTTTTGTGGCAAAAACGTACCCCATTGTTTTCCGCGGACTTGGGCCGGTCACCTTATTTTGGTATTCGAGCTTAAGAAATTCACTTTTCAAATACACAAAAATGAATTTTGTTCCGAAAAAAAAAAATCTGGGGGGGTCCAAATCCTAAAATTTTGAAACTCCAGGACAGCTATATTGAAGAGAATGTCTTTTCCTTTCTTTTGACTTTTGTATTTGCAATTTGCTTCAAAACTCGATTTTCTACGATTTGTCAAACATTTATCTTTCCCACCAAAAATGGCATGACATGACGTCATTAAAACGTCATTTCTCCCCAAATACTGCATCAATTTCATTGAAGATGTAGAGAAAGTGAGAAGATGTAGAATTGATACGGCATCAGTTACGGATAGTTTCACGTTGATATATCATAGTTTTTAAGTTATTGAGAAAATTCGGGGGAGAGGCAGAGTCTGCCCCCCCCCCCCCCCCCCCACACACACACACACACACACACACACACACACACACACACACACAGCGGGGCGCTGGTTAAATGTCACCGGGGCTGCTTGAATCGCATCAGGTGCGCTGCAAAAGATTCGTGAGTCTGGTGAAAATTGGACAAATTCAGCCATTTATGTGGATTTATATTCATTTTCATGCTTCCCCAATGACTTATAGTTGGGTGGTCACAAAATCGACTTCACCTCAGGTCACCGATATACAAATCGTCTGAAATAGCAGAATTGTAGGTGTTTTTGACTTGACTCAATCCTGTGAGTTTCCAACTGATCGGTCAAATAATTTGGCTGCGGCACGACCTTACATTTTTTTTGGAGGTGGGATCACTAGACTTGACCTGGTGACGTGACCCAAGGAGACCCGAGGTATACTGGTCTGGAGCTGGTTGTCCGCCGTACGACGGCGAACGACCAGTTCCAGCTGCGCAGAGTGCGGACTGAATTTGCCCGTCGTAGCTTTCTTTATCGAGTGACGAGTACATGGAATGAGCTTTCCCTGGACGCGAGACAGTCGACACACCTGCGCGTGATGCGTCGAGAGGAGGCTGATTGACTCACGATTGTAGACGATTACGAACGCAAGCGGCTTATTTTTGGTGCAACGGTCTCCTAACTGTTATATTCGCTGTTTTGTAAGCGCCTTGTGATTGTAGTTTGCAAAATAACTGACCAATCAGTTAGTTTGCAACGTAACTAGTTAGTTTGCAAAATAACTAGTTACGTTGCAACCTAACTAGTTTTGTTGCAACCTAACTAGTTAATTTGTCGAGTCGACGATGCATGTGGCGTAATTCATAACTCAGCTCCTTTGCAATTAGGGTTTTTGATCATCTGCGCTAACGCTCTGCCCGATTCATTCTCAATTTTGTGCCGGTTCCGATGCATTCGTTATTTTCACCTCTCAAGTTGACGGACGCAGTCTACGACCCGCCCCCGTCGCTGTCCGAATGCGAGGTCGGGTCAAGTCTGACGGAGCGCCGGTCAGTCATGGACGAGGCTTCGTGGCGTCGCGCGGTTGTGCTGAAGCGCTGCGTTGGTTTGGGTGGCGTGCGACTGTGGGGAAGATTTCGCGAGCAATTTTCGATGAAAGATTCCAAGAGTGGGCCAGTGAACAGAAGGGGCAAAACAATTGTGCTGTTGACGACGCGGAGCATGCAAACATAGTTGATGTCTTGATTCGTCACGTGGAAGGCAAGGTGCAGGCGTCGCCATCTAAACAGGTTGGCTCGGCAGGATGGCTCGCAACCTTATCAGTGGTTGATTACGGCGTCACCCAGAAATTGGTGAGAAAAGTAATGGAATTGGAAGTAGTGCAGAACTCAGATTTGTTTGTGAACACTCCGAGCGTTGACATCTAAGTGCGCTGAAAAAGTAACCTTTCTCATACCTCTCATTTGGGTTTGCATGCTAAATGTCCTATTCTAACGTGCAGAATAAGAGTGCAGAAAAGCTTTATTCTGCACTCTTATTATGCACGCTTTTATTCAGCAGATCCGCTTCAGAGTAGTTTATTTCACCTAAGTATTTTTGTATATGTTACCGCTGTATTTCGCATAAATTCAGATCATAATTTACTTGAGAATAAAAAAGGTTAAGCATTGTTGCAAATAAACAAGGTTAAGCAAGCAGTATTAAGCATTGTTGGCTACTGTATGATAAATACCTTTCTGAACTTTGCTGGTCATGACCAAGGCCCTATAACATCGTCATGACCAGGGGGGTCGAAGTTTAGTTCCTACTAGATCTGGCAAGACGCCTGTGACGTATGTAAGAGGGCGCCCGAGGGCATGTTTTTGTTGAAGCAATGGGAAATGGAGCGTTTTCTAAATCGATTTTAAAACAATTTTTAAAAGTGTTTTAAATTATTGGAATTATGTGAAAATGTGTTTAAAAAACATATTTCACCATAATGTGCTCATTCCCATGTTTTTCACTGTTTTCACTGGCCGTATCCCGAGTCAAAATGTATCAAGGTTCGTCAGACATTTCAACAGTCAATCCGTAGCTGCCCCTCCAAGTAACGAGAGGCTAATAATAATACAGTTCATAATCTGATGAAATTATACCTAAAATCATCATTATTATGTATGTTACACTTACATGGTGTATGTAGATGAACATCTACATACACCATGTAAGTGTAACATACATAATAATGATGATTTTAGGTATATTTTCATCAGATTATGAACTGTATTATTATTAGCCTCTCGTTACTTGGAGGGGCAGCTACGGATTTTTAAAACTTAAGAACTTATTAACCCCACCCACTAAGGTTTTCGAGGAAAGAACAGCGGTGCAGCCGGCGCTGCGCGCCGCCAGTTTTTGCCACAGGTGTTTGTGTATCAATCATCGTTTATTCGTATGTCATCCGCAAAACATGGCTTTTCATGACAAGTGTCATTTTGCATTGTATCACCATTACACTATTAAAATAAATCCATATCCAAATTGTCGACACAAAGGCGTTAAAAGCACAAGACAGTCGGTTCTTGCAGAGTTAGCGATCTGCTGTCAGCCACTCCCTCATCCACGTACGAAACACCGTCACTGCTCCAGCGTCTCGTACTTCGCCCGGCGCCTCGTTCCATTTGGCCGTTGACCGAAATATGAACGATCGACGGGCGTGCTCGGTACGGACTCAAGGCATGTGCAGCAGCCCCGCTGCAGAACCTCGGGTTTCTCTGGCGGACACATTCTCGCGGTACGACAGAAAATCTCTCAGACAGATCGGTGCATTATTATCATACAGCAGACGGTGTACCATCACCAGGTCTCGCTCGGCAACAAGTTCGTCCACTTTCGGCCATTTCAATCCACATCCATAGGCATCATACGTGTCTGACGACAGCATTTAATAATTATTGCGCTGTACTTTATTATTTGTGTATACGTTTACGTTATGTTGCGTTGCAGCCTGCCCAGACCGTCGCACAATACAATATATGCGAAAAAACAATGATTCAATGATAAACTTTTTTGCTTCTTTTGGCAGTCGGTGCGCAAATTTTGACAGACTGAACAGCGTTACGTAGCATCGTTGCGTCATGATAGAAACATGCTTTTCGAAAGTAAGATTACTGTCCAAAACGACCCCTAGAATTTTCGCCCTACCAGATGGGTGAAGCGTTGCATTGTCAAAACGTACTTCGAAATTGTGTCCAAACATCCTTTATCGAGAAGAAATGAGAACAAGGTCAAATTTGGTTGGCTTAATTTTGAGAGTGTTTTCAACAAGCCATTGAAGGGCTTTTCTCAGCGTTGACTCGATGTCTCGTTATAGCTCTCCCTGTTGGTTGGGGAGGCCACAGTGGATAAATTGAACGTCGTCAGCATATAACACCTTTATCTCGTCGGCGTTTATCTCATCGGCGCTTCAAAACATGCGCCGTACGACCCACCTGGGCCGCCATATGACCCTCTGATGACCTCGGATGACCCTGCTGAACTGAGGAAAGAAATCCTTTGACTTGACACGCGCCCTGGATGGGGGGGCGAAATCCGCCCCCCCCCCCCCGGTTTTGCAAAAATAGCGCAAAAACGACGGCGCGCAGCGCCCCCGTTTTTTGTATACCTGTTCGGCAACTAACTACCCACATTATTCAAAATTCTTGACTTCGGGTCATCTCAGGTCAGGTCACCAGACCAGGTCACGTGATGACCTCAACTCTAAAACGTGTGCAGTAGTACCACAGCCACAGTTTTAGGCCGATCGGTTTCAATCTTGCAGGATTTCATAAAGTCATATATACCAACAATTTGTTTATCTCGAATTTCTAATATCGGTGACCTAAGGTCAGCTCAATTTCGTGACCGCCAACACTGTTTTGTCAATGACTATCGACATAATGAAGATAGAGAAGAGCGAATGGTACCAATGTGTGTGTCTCGTCGAGATACGTCTCCCAATGGGCAACATGACCAACTTGGGTCACCACTTGACCTTGACCTGAGGTTAAATTTCTCAGTTGACCTAACCCGGTCACCATGGATATGTTTCGAAGCGCCTTGACGAGACAAACACGATGGCGTAAAAAAACTGTTGCTTTATCTTTATTAGATAAAAGTTATTTGCTAAAAATAGTTTTGCAAAAAAATCACCTTTTCGACATTTGATGACCTCTGGAGCCGAAACTATTGACCTGAGCTCAAATCTGATGACACTTATGGCGATTGCATTTGTTAAGGGCTTTTTTCTGTTTGCTGCTAACTATCATAGTTCCCGAGATATTTGGGGGTGTTCGAAGCGAAGTCCTAAAACTGGAAAATATGACCCTTGCTGACCTCTGGTGACCTCAATATTGACCTGAGAAAGAAAAATTAACGAAATACTTTCAAAAGAGCCTGTCTCGAGCTATCTAACGTCGTTTTCCGCTTGTCGCTACGTTGCGTGGTTTTCGAGATCATAGCGGGGGGAATCCGCCCCCCCCCCCCCCTCCAGGGCGTGTAATTATCAGAGGCCCTCCAGGGCGCGTGTTAAACCAATTGCAAAATAACATGATTCGAAGCGCTTTGAGGAGATAAACACGATAACGTAAAAGTTATTGTTATATCGCGCTTGGATAAGACGTTATTAACTAAAAACTTTTTGCCAAAACAGTCTGTATGACCTTTCTCTGGATCTCTGGATCTCTGGATTCAGGAGCCTAAACTCTAAGACCTGACCTGAGCTAAAATTTGAGAGCACCAATGGCGGTAGCATTTTTCAAGAGCTTTCGATTGCTTTTTCCGTTTTTTTTCTTACCTATAATAGTTCCCGATATATGTTTGGGTTTCTGGGGCAAAATCCCAAAATGGTAAAATTTGACCTTTGATGATCTCTGGAGGCCTCAATACTGACCTGAGACAAAAAAGTGACTGCAGTGGTTTCGACATTATTTTTTTCACAAACTATCGAACAGTATTTTTCATTCCGTTTCTCCCAATATGAGCAGAGTTAGAAGGGGGCGTTCAGACGCCCCCGGCATGGCGTGGGTTTATAGTGTAGATGATGCGCCACGCCCACTGGAACATCTCGCTCCGTTTCACGTCCTTTTAAGATCCGTTTGCGACATCCAACATATTCTTCGAATCAGAGTGGCAAAATATGCCATAGCATTCTAGCTTGTTCAGCAGCATATTACGGTTCCTGCAATCAAAGACCTAGGACAGGTCCTCCGGGCAGACTCGTGACACGGCCTTCGTCCATGTGGCGGCTGAAGTCACTGACTACGTTCAACAGAGTGTCTATGATGGAATGATATTGGCGATGAGTATACACGTAGGTATTGCGATCCGGCCAAGATGTGGAAGACGCCATTTAGTTCAGGACTTCGATGACTGGCACATTCTCTCTCAGTCTGCACGCACATTCCTCTGAAAAGATAAACTGGCCTTTTTAATAACTCCTTGAACTGTATAACTGATATAACATGACATCTTAATAACTTTTAGAGATGCTTTTAATTAGATTCTGAAGAATCTTGATTCTTGATGAAAGATTGAAAGAAATATGAAAGATTCTTGCCCAAGGACAATGCTAAAATGGACAATGCTAAAATGAAAATCATATTAAGCTGGCGGTGAAATAAAAATAGGACAATTGATTTTGCAGCAGATCAGCAACAACATTGCACGTGCTGCGAAATATTCCACACTGTATATTGAAAGAAAGTCACTGTTCACTACTAAGCTCTACTCAAAATTCATCACAGGGAATTGCAAATGAAGTGAAGAACTATATATATGAATATCGCAACTTTGTATATTGAATGTAGCAAGCCATAGGTAAAAGCGAAAAGCGGGGAATATAAATTGTTATTGTTATTTGTCCCTGGCGCGCCAGAATTGTACAATCTGGCAAAAGTAGTCTTGTGAAAAAACATTCTATCCTACTACTAAGAATTGTGTACTATAATTTATCTATTCTTCTTTATAACTAAAAAACAGTGATAATGTGAACACAAAATATCTTGTTGCTGTAATAATTCCCAGTTTGAGTGGCATGGTGACTGGAATTAACACTGTATGGATAAGTTACCATAATGTCATTGCAAAACTTGGTATAATTTTGGTATAAAACTCCGTCCAACCTGTTGTTATAGGGCCTTGGTCATGACTGCCAGTCTCGGTGTCAAAAAATATTTTCCAATCGACTTTCGGTCTCGTGCCAAATATTTTTAAACACCTCGACTGGCAGTCATTTCCAGCATCGTTCAGAAATATATAACCCTACCATACTTGATTTATATTTTATGCACTTTCGGAGTGCCTACAATATTCAGATAGTGTTTTTAGGGTGGAATGCAAATTTAATTGCTGACTGCAAATTCGTTCGGTTAGTGCTTTTCCATTTTAGCACTTTTTGCCTCATCTTTTTGCCCCTTTTAGCCTATCGCGTAGGCTAGAAGGGGCCACATCGCCCGGACGTATCTAATCATTTTCCTCGGTTTATAAGCCTGTTTATTAGTTTGTTTTGGTCGCTGAAACCAAATCTGCCGTCGTGGATTTTTTTAGAACCCTTAGTTTTCAGGGGGCATATGACTCCCTTTACCTAAGCCCCTGACGTTATACGTGTTACGCATTTGGTCAAGTGATCTTGATAAATTATCCCTATTCCTGTCCGGCTTTTTTTACGCTAAATCTGTCCGGGGAGGGCGATTCGCAACCCCCCCCCCCCCCCCCCCTGAGATCTCGGCTCCTATGAGAGCTACAATAACGAAATTTGGTGGGTAGGAAGGACTTACAGGGAAATCTCTTTTGTGTAATTTTCATGACCTTGGGTCAATATCTTCAAGGTCAAACGAGGTAAAATGTATCGAAATGTCCATGATATATTTTTGTAAATAGCTTTTTATATCTATGAAAGATATAACAATAATGTTGACACTATCGTGTTTCTCTCGTCAAGACGCATCGAAATATATCAAGTTTGACCTAGTAAGGTTAATTCAGAAATTTCACCTTAGGTCAAGGTCATGGTCAAGGTCAAGGTGGCCAAAGTAGGTCATGTTGCATATTAGAACACGCGTATTAACGAAACAAACACATTGATACCAGTTTCAGCTCTCTATCTATATCATGTCAAGAGTTATTGCCAAAAATGTTCGTAACCGCGGATGACCTTGAGGAGACTGCGGAAATGGTGACTGGACACTCTTTCCGCGGCGCTACTTTACCATTCATTCCATCAAAAACAATTCGCAGCGACAAGCATTCCGCTTGTCCCTGCGCTTCGTAGTTATTGAGATATTAGCGGAAGCGGAAATCAACCCTTCGTGGTTAGCACGAACTTCCGGCAGTTTTCGGGTTATAACTTTATCAGTTATCAAGATATCGACTTGAATTTTGTTGTGTGCAGATACTGGTATCATATTTCGGGGACATGTCAGGCATTTTTTTTTCTCTCGAAAAAAATGAAAATTGTATATATATGTAAATATTTTTTCCTTCAAAATTGCGCAATTTTAAAATAAAAATTTTGACAATTCGAGATAGCCATTTGAAAGCTCTTGCAATTATCTACTAGTTACTTTTTTTGCTTGCTTTTTGCAGAAAAAGTAAACCCTCCACGAGTGTTTAACCATGCAAACCTTTGGTATTAAAAACGCCCGAATACGCCTCCCAAAAGTGCTCCTGGAGCCGCTAATGAAGGGAGACGAGGTCTCGGAGATGAAGGCACGCTGGGGTCGTATGTAGCGCCGGTTTCTCCAGAGAAGTCGCCCGCTCGGCCGTTTGACCGTGTAGTCGCGTCTGGCTCCCACGTGTGGTACAGCTTATACTCCCGGTGGAGGCCCCGCTCCACTCCGTGTATGTGTATTCTTGTACATAAGCTCAGGTGACCGTCTACACCGACGATCGCACCGCTGCCACCAATTGTGGTAGGCGTAGTCGGGCGTTGTTCGTCGGAGGCCAGGGGTCTAAACGCCGGGAGAGGTTGTTGGACACAAATCATCAGATTCTGTAGTCTAACGGAAACAGGCCTATCGGTATGCAAAGCGGAGATCAAGCCGGAGGCGAAGTCGTCAAATGTGACAGCATGATTGAGGTCGTGGCGGTTGCGAACCATATCCGCCACGTTGCCTTGGAGTTTTATTTTGGCAACTTTTAAAGTTATAATGTCAGGTCAGGAACCAAGTGTTGCGGCCTCACGAATTTCTTGAATGAAATATTGGACAGGAAAGCTACCATCCAAATTTTGAATGAAGGCAGAAACAGAGTGAATATTTAAAGTTGAAGCAGGAGGAAGACCGGCATTTTCCATGATAGGCATTTCTAAGCAATAGTAAGGTATACTACGATAACAAATTGGAAATTGAACTCACCTGCTGCCACCAATTGTTCCGTGAGCGACGCTAGTGAGCGCAGAACGCCGGTGCACCTCCGCCCGTTACACTGCCGGCCGAGCCAGGGACATTGGATGATCCACCTGTCGATGACGTGATTGACGATGGCGTTTTAGCCCGACTAGAAGAAGATTAGCACGTTCCGATACAGGCACGTCTGGAGGTTCCTCAGGCTGATCACCTGAGGTATAATTTCAGACCACGTGCACGTTACGTCCGCCAGATAGATATGGCACGTAGTTATATTTTTTCCTGCAGAAGGCATGATGCTTCATAGAAACGAGTGGGACTGATTCCTCGTTGCAAATGCAAAATAGTAATTCCAGCTGATGCTATGGAGGAACTGAGCCCCATGAGGGTGTGTGTGCGACAAGCACGATTGCAATTGCAAATATAGCGCTACATTTAATATAATAAATTCATCGTATGCATCTATGGCATGAATGTATCTACGACACGTGGCTCAAATGATCTCATAAAACCATGTGTATTGCCAATCGCTTACCGTCTAAACACATGGTCCTCTTAGGTTACGTTTACATTGTTACATTATTTGCACTGATTGAATAGTAACATTTAAGGCTATTTTTCTTTTCAGGTTCACGGCAAGACCAGGCGGAGCGAGTGCATCATGCAGCCCCCAGGGAACGGGGTATACTTTGGCCAATGTTTATATTCATTTGCCTTCTCTCTCCCACGTATGGCCAGTTTGAGATGTGTTATTATCAAGACAGTTCGGAGTCCTGCTTGAACGGCACATTTGATCGGCCTTTACTCTCCATTCCGGTCAATATCTGTTCTATGACTGACTGCGCAGGTCTCGACGGCTGTCGGTTGTGCTCCAAATGTTACGTGGTGAACTGGGTTACTTTCGCTCAGTACAACAATAAGCTATATAGCCCTTCGCATCTCATCTCCAAGCCATTGAATATCCCTGGGAACGATACTGCCTATGATGGCACTCGCTCGCAAGACGCCTATAGTAGACAACCATGTGACTGCCCACCGCAAGTCCCTTGTTCTGGCGATGACGAATTCTGTCACCGTCTGTCGAGTGCCGAAACTTCTACATGTTTCTGTCACACGAAGAAACTGCAGATTGGCTCATATGTTTCGATTTCTCAAGACTTCGGCCTCGATGCACCCGTGTTTGTTTCCTCTTAGGCGTGCATTTTCAATGCAACACCTTCAAATTCTCGCACTGCCCGTCATCTCCTCAGCATTGAATCGGCTGAATTTTCTACGGATGACGCGAGCATACAGTTTGAAAATCCCGTCTTCACCTTTTCTGCTCCCGGCACCTTGATTGCTCGGAAGGACGGTCTCGAAGTAATCGGCACGATTAAACAAAAACAATCTTCAATTTGTACTGCCCACTGATTTCCGCTACTCGGAAGGTTCTCTTACCTTCACTCTCGTTACCTCCTCCGGCGCACTTCTCACTGGCGCTGTTCATATTCCAAGCTTCACTCACTGTAGCCGTATAAACTGCATGTTTTGCATGGCCATGAAAACCAATTTCTTTTGTCTTCCGCCCACTCTCCAATACCTCCCATATTCTTTGCTTGCGTTCCTCAGTGGACTTACACTCATTTACCTACGTGCTGCTATTCGTTCACTCATTTCCATCGGTCGCTCCATTGTTTGGATTTTCTTCAGTGCTTATAGAATCGTCCGCACTTGCTTCCGTCTCTCTCTGAGACTTGGTGCTGTAACTGGCACCTCGACCCGTAAACAACTGACTCAAACCATCCAAACCATCTCGGAGTTCGCAAACAGTCAACCTCGTCTGCCAAAACATGTCTCAACTCCGTCTCCCATGTTTTCGAAACCTCAAGCCAAGTACAGCATCGTTCTTCTTATCTTTCTGCCTGTCATGTTGACCTCGTCTACGCATGATGAGTGCAATAGCATCAGTGTCATAAGCTCCCGTATTTCGGCGTGTGAAACCCTTCCCTCTGGGCTAAAATATTGTGCTATTTCTGGACAAGCTCAAGTGACCCTAACTTCTATCGGCTCCTCCACTTGTATTTTTTTCACTGACGATAGTAGCAAAAATGTGTACTTCATCCGAATCGCCTTTACTAACCTTCATTGTCAGTGGACAACCATTCATCAGTATTATACGTTCCCTGTCACAGTTCACATTTCCTCTGCATTGGTATGCCCAAATTTTGCTTCCTGTAATTGGGGAGCTCAGTGCAGCACTCCCCAACGCTCTCACTTTGCCGGCATGACTAAGGAAGCCAAAGCCTGGCCTGGTCAAAGTGCCTGGATGGCGATCTCAGCAAAATCTCGTTTCTGTGGAGTCATTCACTATGACCCCTGCCTTCATCATCGATGGTATTTAATCCCACAGTACAATACGACCTATCGTGTGGACAAAATCACAGGTCATACCTGTCGTCCCTCCATTACCGTTTCGGAAGCCATCAACAATAAGCTTGTGAACACCACCGTCGTTGACCAAATCGTTACCCAGTCTGGAATCCAAATTAATGTCCTTGGCACTTTTGACCAGCCTATCACTCTACCTTCTCCGTTTTTGGTTCAAAACATTCACAACCACAAGGATACCCACATTGAATCCGCTTCTCCCCGATATCAACCGACTCCAGGACAGCTTGGTGACATTCAAGCCACCAATCCCTTGTCCACCGAGTTCATTTGCAATCCTCTCATGGTCAATTGCAACAATTATGAAACCACTATTAACTGTCACATCCCACAAAGCTATAATACCATTCTCCAAAAACAAAAGCCCAACATACTGCCCCATGCTGTCCACAATCATCATTTATTCTTGACCACGGGCGGTACCCTGGAATCCACTCTGCTCCAAAGCGCACCTGTGGTCATTCGTCTACACTTCAAAAACATGCGCATCTCCGTCCATTACACCAAAATTTTGCCTCAAATCGTATCCGTCACCTCAGTCACTGGATGCCATTCATGCCAGTTGGCTGCCAAGCTTATCATTCGAGCTCAATCCCTGTGCTCTTCAGGTCCTGCATCCGTTTCCCTCAACAACATCCCATTTGTCAACCCGATCTGTTCACCTATCCACAGACGTTTCTGACGTGGCAATTCAATTCATCACCTCTTCAGCTTGCCACAAGGAACGTGTCTGCCTTTTTTACAATGAGCTAAAAAGTTGCGAACCAACGCAACGTCAGCTCCGCCGCTCAGTCCTTAGCTTTACTGCATTCTGCCGCCGGCATATTCGATTAATTCATCTCTTCAAGCCAATCTCTTGGCAGTACCATAAAAGATGGTCTCTGCATACGTATCGGCAGTGTGGCCGCGCTATTCTCACTTTTGATTACTTTACTGAAACGTTGGCTTCATCTCCACAGTTATCTTATTTTATCTTACCATTGATACTGTTTTCCGAACACACACAAACAAACAAGTTTTGTTATCCGCAAGAGGGCTCTTTCATTTGATCCGTAAATGTTATATGTTATTGTTTTGGCCATGGCTTTGTATGCTTCTGTTTGGCAATCTGAGCCTGGTCAATATATCATCTTGTTTTTGTGTTCATGTAACGGGGTGCATCTTCTCAGCATGTTCCAATGCACCGGGCCTGACTCCTCTGACAAAGCATTCCGAGCCGGCCGGCGGCAGACTCTCTCCTCGCATCCAACCCAGACATGCAAAAACTCGGGCCAGAAGCCCGAGACTGCAAGTCTAGTAACTACAGTCATCACAGCCATCGCCAGAACAGCTGAGTAAGCGAGACGACGGCGGAGAGCAACGCCAGCCGGGTGTACGCCCCTCAGGTACACCCATTACGGTACCAGTCCCATTTGCGTACCGGCCCCAGTACCGTCCCTACCGGCGCTACCATATCACCCCCTCCCCTCTATGTCCTATGAGTCAGCACAGCCAGGGCGGCCCGCCCAAAGGCAGAGGGACAGCTGTGTCGAGCTATAGTGCGCCAACAAAGAGACGGTTTTCAAGTAAGGGAAGAATCGTTGTTGAGAACAAATGCGGATGATAAACCGACACTATTGATGCGAAGTGACAGAAAATCGCAGTCAATTATTACGGAGCAAATGACGTGTACGATATACGCGGAGTAAGACGTAAAATCAGAAGTATTATCTAAAAAGAAGATTGAAATTATCACAAGGGCGAAGAGCTAATTGCAAGTAAGGATAAAATTAGAAATACGATCGACGCCGGTATATATATTTAACGATTGTTAATGCAGCATTACAAATTACTGAACTTGAACGTAGCTCCAAGCAATGATACACAATTAAGCATGTCAAGAGTTTCGTTAAGCTGAAGAAGGCGAACATTTCATGCTGGAAAATAAAGGGATGAAAAGAAAGTCATCTAAAAACGATACTACGACGTAATAATTGGAATGCAATGACTGAAAGGACTACCTGATCGATTATTGAAGAATACTATTTTATCAGCAAGATGCAGTATCAAGAAACCAAAATTATCTGGTTATATAAAGATGCCGTAGTCTTCTTATCAAACTTATATAAAGATATGTGCACCAGACACCAGACACATGGCAGTAACAAAGCAAAGGGCGTGGCCATAGGTAGCAAGCAAACAAGAAAGTGGAAGAAATATGCACTACTTTAAGCAATTATATTATGAACAAAATTAAGTAAGAAAGGTCATTAAGAAGTTTAAAGAATATAGGTAAGGATACACTACTACACTAGAAAGATAGGTAAGGATACACTAAAAATGCAAAATTGTCGATGGCAAGAATCGGCCAATCAGAAGACGGGGGTGTGCCACACCCAGAGCAAGACACCGCCGGGCCGCAGTATAAAAAGAGGCAACGTCGCACAGAGGGGAGCGGACGCACGGGAGCGGACGCACGGGCCGCGGGAGTCGTCTTCGGGACCTCAGCACGCGCGCTGCCCGCGGCGCGGCGGCGGCAGCCGTCCGCCGTGGCAGGGGTGACAGCAGAGAGACGGCAGCAATACTCAGCCAGGCAGAGGTGACAGCGGCAGATCACGTCAGAAGTAAGTCACGGAGCTGCTCATCCTTTCCGATCCTACCCGAAATTCAGCCCAGGCCCGGTGACTACAAGATTTAAACAATAAGGGACTAAGTGGGATATTTTACACAATTTGGGTCATCTGTCCAGACTCGCTACTTCTGACCTAGGAAGACAGGAGAACGTCATGTGTAGCCGTAATTTGGGTCATCTGTCCAGACTCGCTACTTCTGACCTAGGAAGACAGGAGAACGTCATGTGTAGCCGTAATTTGGGTCATCTGTCCAGACTCGCTACTTCTGACCTAGGAAGACAGGAGAACGTCATGTGTAGCCGCAATTTGGGTCATCTGTCCAGACTCGCTACTTCTGACCTAGGAGGACAGGAGAACGTCATGTGTAGCCGTAATTTGGGTCATCTGTCCAGACTCGCTACTTCTGACCTAGGAAGACAGGAGAACGTCATGAGTAGCCGCAATTTGGGTCATCTGTCCAGACTCGCTACTTCTGACCTTGGAAGACAGGAGAACGTCATGTGTAGCCGATGCTGTATTGTATGATGCCAGGCGATCGCAGTACTATGAAGTAAGCATGCTGCGCAGCGAATAGGGTTAGGTCCTAACGCCTTTTGGCGTCTGTAAATACGAGCGGTTTTAGTTAGGATGCTAAGCTAGAGATTGAACTAGTAAATTGTTTGCTTAGTTGCTGAGTTAGAATAAACGTTGTAAATTTGTGTAACATTTTACTGGGGAAAGGAGACGTGATGGAATTGAGATGGTCGTTGAAGGAAGGAAATGTACACGGCAATACGGTCCCCCGACAGCATGAGGTAAGACATGAATGAAGCCAGTTTAGCCGCTGATAATTATTATGTTTCGGCTGTTGTTCGAATGTTTCGATTAATTCGTTCTCGTCTTGCTCGCAATACTTAGCCAGAAGCCAGAGTTTAATGATTAAGTACGTTTCCGCTTCAGTAAATTGAACGTTATGTATCAGAGTTTTGAACGATTTCGAATCACGGAATGGTAACTTTCGCTAAACGGTTAAAACGCCAGGTATCCCAACTACCAGTCAAAGTATTAGTGAGGTTGGGTAGAGACTCGTCATTCTAGCTTGGCAGGTAAGGATAACACATGTAAGGACCATATCACTGAGACGGCATCGATTGGTTATAAAGTATCGGTTCATTCTGTCGCTTAGAGGTGTGCTCTATGTTGAGCGGGACAACACAAATCGGAGACTGGTAAGTTACCGCCAAGGGATTGTCTGTCTAAGATTACGTATGTATAATCGGCGATGCGCTATTAGCTATTGGTCCAGCATCGCTTCCTACCGACGATTGTTTAAGGACGGTGTATGAGACATGCGATTCATTAGCAGTCACTGCGACCTCGTTTCTGTCGTTGATAAACTCGTGCCGCTGATCCAGAGTGGTTAACGTTAAATCCCTGTCTATATTACCTTATTTGGAATTATCGATCAAACCATAACTAGTTCAGCCCGTAAAAGGTTCTAAGGGCGCAGCAATCTGCAACAGACGTATACTTGCGAGTCAGTGGATGATAAGTATAACAGTCAAATTAACTTTCTTAATATTGTGAGTCTCCTAACCGTCTGTTAAAAATACACCTTCAGCCAGCAGCTCGCGATTTACGACATTACAGCCGACGCCTTCCTATGTTAACGTCATGGTACAACTGTAATGTTAGATGTCCTGTATATTGCCAGTCCAAGTGGTAACTTAAGCCTTATTATTAGCCAACTATAAACAGCGTTAAATTATTCGAATCTATTCTGACGATGGTGCACTGCTGATTATATTGAAGTTTAAAAGTGATATTTAGGAGGTTACTAGCTGATGCTTATTGAAATGTGTCATTTGTGATATATTCACGTTATCTCTGGTTGCGATTCTTTTTGGACAACGTTTCCCATGTAAGAAGTTACCTAAGGGTCATATAATTTACGTCACCGATAGAGAACTGGTAAAGCGGTTAGTACTCAGTCATTGTTGGAGAAACGTCGTTGAGATTGATTTCGTAATAGGACACTTCCCTTCGTAATAGGCTAGAAGGACACTTCCCTTCCCCAGCAACTAGATGAGTGAATGAGGATCGGCCGGTTCTAGGCATCGAGTAACGTGTGGCGGCAGATAACAGTAAATACAGGCTCCAGCAGAGAGAAGTAGGCTAAATGTACTATGGCTGATAATACTCACAGTCAGGGCCGCACAGAGATTAAATAAGGATTGGAGCTTTAAGAAGAGGCATGACGGCTTGTGTGCCCGATCCTTGTATCGAAAATCTATCAGCGTGGCGAAACATGTAAATGAAAGTGCTCGTGGAAAATTATGCCCAGACCGAGTGATATCGGCTGGCCGCATATCACAGGGAGGTTACAAGTAGTTAAGTCCGAGACTGCGGATGCCAAATGCCCAGAGGATGATAGGTTGGCGCAGAGACAGGAGGGCGAGGAAAGAAGGATGAGAGGGAGGATGAGGCCTGACGTGCCTCAGAAGTCACTCTAGGTTAGACGGGAAGATCTCCTCTAGAGATTCCCGGGCGCCCGCAGTCGGTATATAGGCAAGGACATCCGCGTAGCCCGCCGTCGATGCCGGTCGATGTTAACTCAGAAAGTTGGTCCGGCGTAGCCCCAAGGTGTGGCCCGGATGGAGGTCATAGGTCCGGAGGAGCCCAAGGTGGTGGGCCCGGATAGAGGACCCAGGTCCGGCGGAGCCCAGATCGGAGGCCCGGACAGTAGGTATAGGGGCCTCTCCCGGACAGAGAGGATAATACGGGCAGTAAAGCGTGGTCGGTGTTTCATATAAGTCCTATGGATAAACTAGCTCCCTTTTAAAGTAGGAACTGGACGGATTACATTGAATACATATATTCTGGGCGGCCCACGCAGCAATGCTGTTGTTCAGCAGAGCGCTACTAGGATTTCGTATTGATGAGGACATTTATCCTACCTGGGAGTCACTCATCCAGCTGGCGTCCGACACTACTGGGAGGGAATTTTTGGGCTGCATAAATCACTATGGGGCGTATGAAAGCGGAATGTCTGTAGCTGAGAGAGTGGCAGTGAGGATGACGAAGGATAATTCTTAGGTTAAGACCCAGTAGGAGTGGTGCAAACTCAGTCAGGACAGCCGGACGGATCATTACTCGAAGGTTAGTAAAACGTAGCAACGCTGGCATACAACAAGTGGGCGATTAGGTTTTGGGAGTTAAGCAGGTGTTAAATGGGGAGGGATAACTGGACGGATGACCTAACTTACGAATCGACTTAAGATTTTAAAGAAAGATCTGAATCACGAAGGTTGGCAATGGTCACCAGGGCGTCACACCCGACGCTAATCCTACGCACCTCCCCGTTGTATCGTCCTCACCCTCATGGGCGAGACCCTGCCTCCCGTCCTCGAGCAGTGAAATGGCATGTCGGTGAACCAGCCTATACGATGGACCAGGATGATCAGCCTCTCAAAATTTAAAAGCATCTACCACCATCAGATGTTTTGTACGCGGAAGGGGATCTTGCTACGCTACGCTATACATATATCTGTCTCTGTCTACATCTACGCTATGCTACATCTACATCTCTACATCAGTTTCTAAATCTCTCATCACTTCTAGCGGACCTACGAGCCGGACAGGTCACTACAGGTCACTGCAGATCACCGAAGGTCGAGCTGACGAAGAGGACAAGAGGGATCAGTAGTTCCCACGCCAGCCAGAGGGATCAGCAGTTTCCCATTACAGCCAGAGGAGTCAGCAGCTCCCCATTACAGCCGGAGGAGTAGATGGTCTCTTTTCCCTTCCACCTCTCTTCTTTCTTTCCCCTACCCTCCTTTACCCCTATCCCTTCTTCTACCTTCTTCTCCATTCCCCTCACCCTACAATGTACCCCTCCACCGCTATCCCACTCTACAACGTACCCTCCCTCCACACGCAAGAGTGGAGCGGAACCTGGCCCAGTTTCCTTGTTCCCTATCATACCCTTCCACTCTCCCTACCCCTATGCCCCCCCCCCCCCTGTCATTCCCCAACGCTACATTTACACATGTAAGCAATAGCACAACATGTACACAAACATAGATCTATAGTTATGAGCCCATACGTCAATTGTGGAACGAATGCATGTGTGTAATGATACAATGATGGTGCTGTCATGATGGTGCTGGTGATGTGCAATGATGGTGATGTCACACCGCATGGATGAATGTTTTGTTTGATTTATGTACCCCTGTTTTATTTTGGACATATTACTTTCGGCACTAATTATGTATTTATCTTCACAGCCCCTGATTCCTGTTACCCACCTGGGAGTGGCCACTACCTCCCTTCCAGCCGGCTCTGGAGTTTGCCCCATCATCCAGCCCGGTCTCTAAATCGACTGCTCATGGTGACGATGGCGTTGGCCACACTCACTACGCCGTCTGTCACCTGACAGTCGATACGCACCTGGCCCGCACACCATCTCGACGCACACTAGAGCGGCGGTTCGTCTGCGGTCGGGGGTACACAGGTGCCCTGGCACGCTGCCATCTCCTGGCCGTACCAAAAATGAACTCATCAAGGATACACAGCATGGCTTTAGGAAGGGCCGTTCTTGTTTAACTAATCTTCTGGAGTTTTTGGATGTTGCAACAGATAGCTTTGATCAGGGTAAACAGCTAGATGTAGCTTTTCTTGATTTCAGTAAAGCATTTGACAAAGTCCCCCATACAAGACTGGGGTTGCAACTTAAAATTCATGGGATCAGGGGCAAGATTCTGGATTGGATAGAGACGTGGCTTTCAGGACGCCAGCAAAGGGTTATATTGAATGGGTGCCAATCACAATGGAAGGAGGTTCTCAGTGGGGTTCCACAGGGCTCAGTCCTGGGCCCATTGCTTTTTATAATATTTGTGAATGCAATTGAGAACAGTATAGACAGCAAAGTCTTGAAATTTGCAGACGATCTAAAAGTTGTCAGGATTATTAGAGGAAAACATGATCAGGATGTTTTTCAATCAGATCTGGACAAGCTAGTTGAGTGGTCTGAAGCATGGCAGATGAAATTCAATTTGAGTAAATGTAAGATTATGCACGCTGGACGGGTTAGCAGTAAACATAGGTATGAAATGGGTGGGCAGAAAATGGAGCAGATTGAAAAGGAAAGAGATTTAGGTGTCGTGGTAAACAATAGACTATCAGCGTCAGACCAGGTTGTAGAAGCTAGGAAAAAGGCACTTAGAATGCTAGGGGCCATTAACAGAAATGTTTCCTACAAGAGTGAAAAGGTAATAACAAAACTGTATTGTGCATACGTTAGACCACATTTGGAGTATTGTGTACAAGCCTGGTCTCCAACATATGAGAAAGATTGCTGGTTGTTAGAAAGAGTTCAAAAAAGGGCAACAAAAATGGTTAATTGTCTTGGTAGTTTACCTTATGAAGATAGATTAAAGAAATTGGGTATGTTTTCACTTAGATATAGAAGGCTAAGAGGAGATCTAATTGAAGTCTTCAAATTTGTAAATAGTCAGCATTCTGGATATTTAAAGGGTATGTTTGAGTTCAATAGGGAAAATCGAGGTAGAGGTCATCAGCATAAACTCATTATGAAACAAAGTAGGACTAGGCTACGACAGTCATTTTTCAGTAGAAGGGTTGTAGGACATTGGAATATGCTACCAGGGGATGTCGCTGATGCAGTGACACTTGCTTCCTTCAAAATTAGATTAGATAAATACTTTACAGAGAAGGGATTAGTTCATAAATACTCGTGGGATTAGCCTTCTTTTATGCAGGTAGTGTAAGGTGATTTGAAGGGGCGAGACTGGTGGAGGGGTGGGGGGGGGGGGGCAACCTCGGATGGGCCCAAGAGGCTCTTTGTTGCACTTTTCTTTTATGTCTTTATGTCTTTATTTGTCATATCAATAGGTAATAACCTCCAACAGGAAATACCTCCTAGTGATTTAGATCCCCTCCAGTACATTTGTGCTCAACCTGAACATGTCTTTGATGTAATTAGTAATACTAATGCTGATGAACTGAGGAAATAATACAGAATATTAAGAATGTAGGTGCTGGCATAGATGGAATAAATGCTTTCATATTTAAACAAACATTTTCAAAAATATTAAATGAGTTAGTGCATTTGGTAAATGTTTGTTTGGTAAATGGGGTGTTTCCTGATGCATTAAAGATTGCCATTGTTAAACCTATCATCAAAGCTGGGGATAAAACAAGTTTTCAATAACTATAGACCCATAAGCATATTACCTTATATATAAAACATACTTGAAAAAATTATGCATAAGAGAATTACATCATATTTGCATGAAACAAACATACTAAGTAAGTGCCAATATGGCTTCCAAAGAAATCAATCAACGTATATGCCTTTGCTCCTACTTCAGGAGACCATAACAGGATCTTTTGAGAAAGGAAACTTAGTTTGCGGAATTTCTTTAGACCTGAAAAAGGCATTTGATACTGTAGATCATTCAATCTTATTGGGAAAATTAGAGAAATATGGCTTTACCAATTCTTCTCTGAGCATTATCAAATCATATCTATCAAACAGGCAACAGTGTGTTGATTACAATGGAGTGAGAACCTCATTACAACCAGGGAAGATAGGAGTACCACAGGGATCAATCCTTGGGCCACTCCTCTTTCTGCTGTATATAAATGATTTTCCTAATATCAGTACAAATATTAAGTTCCTCCTGTATGCAGATGACACTGCCATTTTCATTGAAGCTAATGAGCTTAACACACTACAACGTCTTATTGATAAGGAATCAATACATATTTGCAAATGGCTACAAATAAATAAGCTTTTTCTCAATCCTCAAAAAACTGTTTATCAATTGTATAAGAACACAAATATTGAACTAAAGTTAAGAGTCCTTCTTGATAATGTAATCATAAAGGAGGAAAGTAAAGTTAAGTATCTAGGGATGTACATACATTGACAACAGTTTGAAGTGGTCACATCACATAGATCACTTGTCCTTCATAATAAGTCGAAATATAGGAATAATCAATCGATCCAAATATTACCTGAATAAACAGTCTTTGGTACTGCTTTACAATGCTCTTGTCCTACCGTACACCAATTACTGTTGTCTTGTGTGGGGATTTACTTATCCTACATATGTAAATAAGATATACATTCTCCAAAAACGTCATAAGAATTATCGATAATCAACAAAGACAGGCACATTCAAATCCTATATTTATAAGCCTTAACCCGGCAGTCACTGGGGTATATTCTGTAACACGACTCACTGGGGGTTAGCCCCCCTGGTATCTTCAGAACAAATTATCGCAGCGGGACGCGCAAGGCGGCATTCGAAAGCGCTCAATGAGATAAGGCTAACACAAACTTAAAAAAAATCAAATTAAGGTTACATGTCAGGTCAAGACGAACTTCAAAATCGAGGTATTTGAGTTTATGGACAATACTTGCCATCCATGGCCTTCAATTGCGCATATAATCACCAATAGGGCTGTCAAAGGTATGATACATATCCCACATGAGCTAAAGTGAGATTGTTGGAAAAAATCAAGGTCAAGGTCAGGTCACAAAAGGTCACTACACACAAAATATCTACGGAAGTCATGCAGCACATGTTTTATGGATGCTTTTACGCGTATAATTCGATAGTGGTAGTCATTTTACCACCTGACTTCATTTACGTGAAGTTAGTGTCAAGTTCAGGTCAAGTTCAGGTCAAGTTCAGGTCACTGAAGGTCAAAATGTGAAATTGATAAATCGAAATGAAAAAAGCATGTTTCTATATCAGTTTTATCTTTAAAAAACACAGTGCTGGAATTTTATTTGCCTGTATCCGGTCAATAAAAGCCAAAAAACGCAACTTTTTAAAATATGACGTCATGATTTACCCATACTTTATATGCCATGACAGTAAAAAAGATAATATCATTTTGAAATTTGGTATGGTAGTTGCCCATATGTCGTTATCTGATATATATTCTGTTTTTTGCAATATCTTTGAAAAATGTGATTTTGTGAGCATTTTTTCAACACAAAAAAAATTGTTGAAATTTTGTGGTCAAAAACTCTTTTTTTTATTGCGAGATAGCTGGTTTGTAGCCCTTGCAATTTTCTACCTTTTAGCGTTTTTCGATTTCATTTTTTTTGCTGCAAATGCGGTATTTGTATGGCCTGGCAAAGTTTAGCCGATTTTGATGTCAAAATCGTGTTTAGTGACGTCACTAAATTCACTGTATCTAAAAAAAAAAATCTGACGAACTTTTTAACTTTTTCTCAAAAGGTGTAAAAATGATTTTCGGATAGGTACTGACAGTTTAGCGTCGATATCTGCATCAGTTGTTGAGATATTCCTAATATTCCTAAGGGGGGGGGGGGGGGGCTAAAAAAGCCCCCAGTGACTCGCGGGTTAATCTACTTAAAGTAAAAGACATTGCTAAACAACAGCTTATATAAGTAATGTTTAGAAAATTTAACGGAAGCCTTCCTGTAAAACTTGATGCCCTATTTACATTGTCAGACACCCCAAGCATTACATTAAGAAATAGGCATCATTTCAACGAGACTTTCACAGAAAAACTTTATCGTACCAGAGTTGCATCATGGATTGGTCCTAGACTATGGAATTCCATTATAACACCTCAACTCCATTCAGAAAAGATGAGTCATATATCTAAGGAATGCATCAAAACAATTAGTAAAGAATATTTCCTCCAGGCATATATAAACTTAGATACATTAACGTAAACAAACAACATAAGCATGCATGAACGTACATAATACATACATAAAAATAGTAATTCAGGTATGGAGGTTTATATTGGTTCTGTCCAATATCAATACCTCTATTTCTCCTCTACTTTCTTGAAGTAGCATTAATTTGATATTACCTCATTCACGAAAGCCACCTCGACTAAGCGGCGCTGGAGCCCGGTGAGACCGAACAGCAACAAGCCTTGCTTAGCTGGAAGGACTCACCGGGTTCCGGCAAAGACTTGCTTACCTCGACCAGGACCTGCCTTGCCCAATGCCCAACCTGTATGAATGAAAGTGTATCCTGCCTCACTGCCTGGCATACCTTTCTTGATAGCAACGAGATCGGGGCAGCAGACAGTGAGGCAAGCACTTGCGATCCTTACTAACTCGGTTACGTGTGTGCGAAGTGAGAATGTAAGATTCCCAGGGGCGTAGCTGGGGGGCAGTCACTTGCTGATTTCAGCAGCGACTACTTTCTGCCTTCTTATTTTTTTACCACAGCTAACACACCAAAGCCCTACTCTCTTCATTTGCTTTTTTATTTCTTCTTCCATTTCTTAGCTGGGAGTGCCGCGACATTTTCTTTTTGTTTCTGATGTTAACGTAAGGTGATGTGCGTCGTTGGGATAGAGGGCGGGGACACTCCTGGTCATCTGTTCATAGGTGGCGACATAGAAGAAGAAAAACAACTCAGATGACCTGACGTGACCTTTTTGAAATTTGGCAGTTTTTAGGATATTTTGTGACGCTGATTACGAATTTGGCACCCATTAAGCATTGTGATATGCTCATTCACGATTCTAGCTCGATACAATTCAATGTATACGCATTTACAATTTTGATGACTTTTGGGTCATTGACATGACCTCAGAGGTCACATTATGACCCTTAACATCCTTAACATCGGATATGATCGGCTTCCTCTCGTCACAAGCAACACGTTCGTCTTTGCCGCGATTCTCTAGCTCAATTAGGGGCAAAACGCTAAGGGGGCGGGGGCGGGGGGGGGGGGGGGGGGGGGTCGTACCGACCCTCCTACCCGAACACGTATTGATTTTACCCTACCCGGGCGAGGGTTAAAGTTTAATTGACGGATATAATGTATTGCATCTCGTCTTTTCTTCTGCTCGCCAAGGCCTCTGCAGTCATTGGAATATCTTTATCTCATCCATCGTTTAAGGATTGATGCAGGAGCTTCATGGATTTCGAGTCTACAAAGTAAACTTCCGCAGACTGTAATGCAATATTTTCGTGTTTTAATGTTATCCCGAGAGCTGCCGTTCGTGTGTTTATCAGTGTGTATGTGTACATGAATGCGTGCGCGCGCGCGTATGTGTTTGTGTGTGTGTGTGTGTGTGTGTGTGTGTGTGTGTGTGTGTGTGTGTGTGTGTGTGTGTGTGTGTGTGTGTGTGTGTACCATGTATGTGCGTGTTGCATGCATTATCATCTACATATGTATATGTGAGCGAGTGCGTCTGTGAGCAAGTCTGTCTGGTGTAAGATATTGTGGTAAATTTAGTAATGAAACCAAATTTGCCACAACTATTATCCATTGTCGGATGAATATACTATGTAAGAAAATTCAAATCTTAACCCAATGCCAAGCTCAATATCAGGTTATCAAGATCAGAAAGATGTGTTCATTCTAATAATAATAGGTGATTTCTAGTTGATTTCAACGCACAATCCAATCAACGTACTCATTTTGCCACTTTAACAAGGTTTGGGGGGGAATAAGGGCAAGGCAAGTTTAAAGTTATGGACGGGCAAAACATAAGCTATAAAAACAGTCTTGTGACGCATTTAACAAAAAGTTCTCATGAATAAATGGGTGAAATTTATTATGATGCTATATTATAAGATATGAATGAAGGTCAAAATTGAAAATTGCAGAACTATATAGAATCTAAAAGTGACAAGAAACAAGCCAAAAACTGGAGAAAGTAAAAAAAGGCACGCAATGAGTTGATATATGGTTTGTTAACCCGCACCCCGCTGGGAGGGTGGGGGGGGGGGGGGGATCTGTTCCCCTTCACGGATTTTCTGAATACCTTAACAACTATGACGTGGAACTTTGAATACCTGATGCTACATCAATTATACGTCTTTTCACCAAATATCAGTAAAATTGATTTAGTATTTTGGTAGATAATGACGTTTTAATGACGTGATGTCATCCCATTTTTGGTGGAAAAACGATAAATGTCTGAAAAATCGTAGACAATCTAGTCCATGTCGCTGCCGTTCTGTGATTCTGTCGCAGAAAAATCTGAGCCTGCTCAGCTTCCGCGTCCGCCTATACACTTGGACAAAATACTATTGCTTAGATACAATAAATTTCCCTTCACGGCTAAAATATGTACACGAGTGAGAAAGCAGCATGGCAAGTACATACCTAGCAAAATACGCGCAGATAAACGCAGATGTGCACTCATTGCAGACAAAATAAAGAACTCCGCCTATTTTTCCCTCGCGCGGAACATGCAACCCCACTAAAAAAACTGCCTTCCAAGAGCCCAATGACGGAAATTCCCAGTGTGTGTCACATGACTTGAGCCACGGGAGTCAACATGTGTCACGTGACTTCAGCCCCGTAGTCGTCGTGTACGGTGAGAGACGGCGGAGGGGCGGAGCTCTGTGAAAGGGTCCGCCTCCCGGTCAGTATATAAAGCTGGTGTCGGCTGGTCAGAGTCAGATTTACGCACCACGAGCAAAGCAACATGAAGACTCTGGTGAGTAATACGGCCTAGAAGAAGTTTTCGGAAAATATCGCCGCCAACGTTTTAGTTTTCTTTGACAGACTTTCACGCTAAATACTTAAAGAGGAGAGGGTTCCGGTAGAGGTTAAGTAATTTTCCCTAGAAAGCCGAATTAAATAATCGGAATAGTCTCTGGCCTAAGACAACAAAGGCAGAAGTCACTGATTTTGTGATTTATCTCGTGATTTTGAGTTCAAAATAAAGCTTAGACTTACTGTAAAGTTACACTGATATTAACACATGTGAATGAAAATAGCATGATTGTTATGGAGCTCAACTATTTAAACACCTTCAGACTTTAGAATGGTGCATGCTTTGCTAAAACATGTTAAAATAACTAAAATATTCCGCACTGTTTGCCCCTCCCCCCCAAAAAGCTCTTGCAAGTCGCAATTTCAGGTACTTACGGACTTCAGGGACTCTCAGGTACTTCAGGGATTTATACAAAATAAAAAAATAACAAGAGATCAAAACTTCTTCGTAACATATCGGGGCATCCATCAAGAGTATTCCTCGATATCTAATGCACAAACAAATTGTTACCCATTGTGTGGTTTCAGGTCCGCAAGGAGAGCTGTGATCGGTGAAGGAATATGCTGCATCTCACAGTTCATGACATATGGATGTGCTCAGGGGTGTAGGATCCTATTCAGTTGGGGGAGGGGGGCTTCAGCCCCCCTAACTTGGCTTCAGTCACCCCCCAACTTGGACGAGGAAGTGAGTTAAATCCGGGGAGAAATCTGTATTTTGTGGATTTGTATGGTACTTTAAGCGATTTTTCCCACCTCAGCCCCCTCCCAACTTTTCTGGGGCAGCTACGCCCCTGGATGTGCTTATACTTATTTACGCTGTGTTCTTTGTTGCAGATGATTTTGACGGTCTTCTGCGCCGTGCTTGCCACGGTTATCGCCGATGCTGGCAGCGGTGGCTACGGCGGTGGACACGGCGGTGGCCACGGCGGCGGATGGTGGCCCGGTGGTGGACACCACGGTGGACACCATGGTGGACACCACGGTGGACACCATGGTGGACACCACGGTGGACACCACGGTGGACACCACGGTGGACACCACGGTGGACACCACGGTGGATGGTGGCACGGTCGTGACACGGCGGTGGACACCGCGGATGGTGGCACGGCGGTGGACATTGCGGATGGTGGCACGGCGGTTGATATGACAAGGGTGGACACGGCGGAGGACACGGCGATGGAAACGGCGGTGGACATGGCGGATGGTGGCACGACAGATGGTGGCACGGCGGTGGATACGGAAAGGGTGGATACGGCGGAGGACGTGGCGGAGGACGTGACGGAGGACGTGACGGAGGACGTGGCGGAGGACGTGGCGGAGGACACGGCGATGGACATTGCAGATGATAGCACGGAGGTTAATATTGCAAGGGAGGATACGGCGGTGGATACGGCAAGGGTGGATACGGCGGTGGATACGGCAAGGGAGGATACGAATATCCCTATCAATTCTATGTGACAGAAACAGTGATGTCAGCACGTCTTGTATCTGTTTGATATATTCTTGCCATTTTGAATAAAATAGAACATAATTTATTTACAATAAACAACTATGCAAATGTCTGCAAATATGCAAATTTCTGTTGTCGTAAAATATACATGAAACAAATCAGGAACTGTTTTTCTGCATGTGCTCAAAAGCGTTTCGGCTATACAGATTACAAGACAAATACAGTAACGCAATGTTTTATACTATTCGTATGCATACCTTATCTGCATAGTTTACCTTGATACATTATGTATCAAGGTAGTCTTACTGTGTAGCTCGCTCCTCGTCAGATTTTAGGTTATTTTAGCATTTACAGTTTATCGCATGGCGTCTTTTAATGTGTTTATATGCTTGTATCACTCTCATGTCATCATCGTTTTTATCCACTCTTATGTGTATGCTTTTACATTTTGGCAGATGCGCATGTATGACGCTGTGGTCTAATAGCCAGTGTTACATTGGATGCCACTAAGAAACGCAATAAATAAATAAATAAATAAATGTATTATTTGTCAGAAGGTACATTTTTGTTTTAAAAACACGCCTCACCAAGTTGAGTGACCTAATTAGAGCGGTACTAAATAATCCGAAGGAATGTGAGCCGACAGAGGAGACGAAGTTCGAGTAATGTTTCTTATTGCTTCATTTTACGGTCCTATTAAATACTATGTTATATTTTCTTAACGTATATCCTAATAATTACGATAATAAAGGAGTGAAATTAAATGCATCATCATCTTATATGTATATTACCCGTTTATTTCCTGAACCGATAATCTGTTCATGACAAAAAACAGCAGTCGAAAGGCACAAACGAGACGTGTCTAGAACGTCCCTAAAACTGGTAATCTACGGTCAAAAGGTAAAGGTCAGGCACGTGGCATTGCGGTGAATTTAGTAATGAAACCAAAGTTACCACAAATATTCTCCAATGTCTGATAAATATACTACGTAAGAAAATTTAAGTCTTAACCCATTGACAAGCTCAATATCAGGTTATCAAGATCAGACAAATGTCGTCATTCTAATAACCAGTAAGGCGCCGTAGTTGGCGATGAACGGGCGACCGCGAAGGAAATGTATAGTGAATTTCAACTCGATCGGGCAAGTAGTTTCTGAGATACAAAAAAAGGTGCGCACGAGCGCACGTGAGGAGGCACCCACCTTTGATTTGTGGGAAAGTGTGGGCTGAGAGGTCCCTAACCACACACCAAATTTGAACACAATCGGCTCAGCCGTTCCTGAGATATAGAATAGGGGTGTGCACGTGCGCACGTGCAGAAGCACCCCGCCAATAACTTGTGGGAAAGTGGCGGCTGAGGGGTCCCTAACCACACACCAAATTTGAACACAATCGGCTCAGCCGTTGCGGAGTTATTGCGAAGAAACACCTTCCAACACCCCTCACGCGGCACGCGCAGTGATAGTCACGCACATGAGTCAGCACTGGTCTCAAACAGGATAGATTGGATGGGGCTGCGCAGCAAAGAAGTCCGCTTGTCAATCGGACGTGTGGTAAAAGAGATATTAGCTTGTCAACAGTGTCGCCACGGGACGGGTGGGGCCGGGCCGGGTCGGGTCGGGTCGGGCCGCTCATATTCATATTTTTCCCATATACCAGTAAGGCGCCGTAGTTGGCGATGAACGAGCGAGCGCGAACGAAATGTATGGTGAATTTCAACTCGATCGGGCAGGTAGTTTCTGAGAAACACAAAAAGGGTGCGCACGTGCGCACGTGCAGAGACCTGAGATATAGAATATGACCAACCAGTACTACCCTGACTTGAGAGAAAGAGGCGTCTGAGAGGTCCCTAACCACACACCAGATTTGAACACAATCGGCCCAGCCGTTGCGGAGTTTTTACGAGAAAACACTTTTCAACAACCCCTCACGCGGCACGCGGCACGCGCAGTGGTAGTCACCCTCATGAGTAGGAACTGGTCTCAAACAGGTTGGGTTGGATGGGGCTACTCAGCAAAGAAACCCGCTTGTCAATCAGACGTGCGGTTGCAGAGATATTAGCTTCTCAAAAGCGTCGCTACGGGCCGGGTCGGGCCGGGCCGCTCATATTCAATATTTTCCCTTATACAAGGAAACACAATTCTTAAAGGGAAATAATGACCTTTTGATTTTGTTAGCAATAATTTCTTAGGCTACCGTTATGTTTTTAAAATTATTTTATTTAAATTTAAGAATTAAATAAAATTATTCCCAAATTCAAAGTTGTAAGTTTGGAAAAAAATACAAAACAAGTACCTTGTGTACTTCATGAAGGGCATTGACAAATTCGTCCTTCCCTACCATTGTTAACATCGAGTGCGGCATTTGTGGAGGCTCTGTGACATTTCCGATCAAACTGAGCGCTGCTCGGACACCCGCTAGTAGCGCTTTCGTTCTCCATGGCAACCAGGCGTCAGCCAATCAAAAGCCAGAAAGGGAATACGTTCTGGCTTTTCATTGGCTCACGCCTGGTTGCCATGGAGAACGAAAGCGCTACTAGCGTGCGTTCGAGCAGCGCTCTGATCCGTGAAGCAATCCGTGAAGCATCCGTGATGCATGACTGACTATCAGTATAAGTCATGAATAACAACAACATGCAAACTATATACCAACTCGAATAAAATAAGAGCGGGATGAATTGAACCCCAGGCAAGCTAGTATTCGCAAAACACTCGGCACTGCGCCACAATAGCAAAAGGTGAGGGAAATGCATATTGGATACAATATTATTACGTCACAAGTTTCTGAAGTGTCAACTACTATGAAATACAGTGATAAAATACCTTTAATAATGATTAACAAGAAAATTCAAACTTAAAAACAATAATTTGAATAAGTCCTTAATTAGCTTTCAACTCGAAATCAGATATATTTTGCAATGCTACACAAGAATGGCACCAGTGACGTCATTAACAAAGCCTGCTACGGGACTTGGGTATACTAATCAGGAACAACTCGCCAAGTGCGCCGAGATGGTTAAGTGCGCCGATAAGCATGACAATGACTTTGTAAACAAATCGCCGACGCTAAATAGGTCGCCGTCGATGTGCATCGATGAGCTTCTGATTTAATTGCCAGTTTTGTGTTATTGTTCGTTAGTTTTTTTGGGAAAAAATTCTTATTTTTCATGATAAAATAAAGCATAGTGTTATATACAGCCAGAGACAAACTATACACAACTCCTAATGTTGAAAACAAATGAATCGATTTTCAAAAATTGAGGGTCGCAACCACTAACTATGCCGCGTTGATGTGCATCGATGAGCTTCCGATTTTATTGCCACTTTTTCCAATCGCTGTTAGTTTTAGAAGATCGCCGGGCATATAAGCACAACAAGCAGAACGCACAATATATTTTCCACTCCATTGCGTAAAAAAACAATACGGGAAAAGCCCGCAGTTTGATGAGGACCAAAAGTACTTGACAAAAGGTCAGAAATAGTGCAAGTACCGGTCGTTAAAAGTGTGGAACGCTTATCAACTTTAACTTGAAATATCTTTCGGCAGGAAAGTTTTCATGCAAAATGTGATGAATTTACAATATATTTTGATCTCGTCTGGCGATTTCAAGTGCTAACTCCATTTTAGTGGAAAAAGGTCATTATTTCCCTTTAAGAATAGTGTTATCCATGTGAAACCAACCTTCGGTTACCACAGAAAGACGAGCGAGCGCTTCGCGCTCGCTAGTAATATTCTGAGCTCAAGGGCTGGAAAATGCTTTCTGTGTGCTACAAAAATGATCTTCATTCATTTACAACCATTTCCGTCGTCCGTTCAATATTATACACATGAAAGGAAAATTACTGCCCGGCTTCCTTCATTTATACGTGATTATTAGTGGAATAGGGGTTAGTGGAATAGGGTTCCACCATGTCTGGTGGAAACAAAAATGTCCGACCCTCTCTGATTTGGATAAAATTAGTACACCTGTAGTGTCAAGTGAGAGAAACATACACACCCACTTTTAGCTCCAGGTGACCTCAAGGATCATATTTAGAGGTCATCGAAGGTCACGATTTTTGCGTACTTTATATCAATCAAACGCTTATATATTTTGTGTTAATAGACCTAGCGGAATACAACTAATATTGAATACTTTATACAGTGTTGGTCCATTCGGAAAAAGGGGACAAAACTCACGTGACCTCAATATGACCTTTGACCTGACGAGGTCAAAATAATAAAATGTATTGTTTCTGTAAGTTGCCTGCTCGTAACTAGTTTAAACTTGGCACAATACATTAACGTTACATCCTCTAAGAACGTGCAAAAAAGGGTGGAGTGGAGACTTTTCAACTTTTTGAGATACTGCCCTTTGAGTATGGCAATTGGCACGGAAGGGAAACGAAGCAATGCCCCAGGGCTATTTTCATGTCGCTTGTTATAATGTGGGTTCATTTAACCCAATTGACGTCAAATTTGGTGGGTAGCTTCCGCTAAACGCCCCCTGGTTATCTACCGAACCATTGCTCGCAGCGAGACGCGGAAGGCGGCAATATAAAGCTCTCAATGACACGAATTTAAAGCATGCTCAAAAATGTCAAAGTGAGGTAAAATGTCAGGTCACGGTCAGGTCAAAGGTCAAAATCGGCGTATTTGAGTTTATGGGCCATACTTTCCATCCAAAGCCTTCGATTACGACCAGTTTTACCTAAAGTGCTGCCAAGGGTATGATACATATCCTGCATGAGCTAAAGTGAGATTGTTGGCTAAGGTCAAGGTCAAGGTCAGGTCACAAAAGGTCACTATGCTCAAAATATCTACGAAAGTCATGCAACACATGTTTTATGAGTTATCTTCCACGTATAATTCGATAGTGATAGCCATTTTACCACCTGACTTCACTTACGTGAAGTAAATGTCAATTTCAGGTCAAGTTCAGGTCACTGAAGGCCAACATTTTAAATGGTTAAATCTAAACAAAAAAGGCATGTTCCCAGATCAGTTTTGTCTCAGAAATACAGTGGGGAATTTATTTGTCTGTATCTATTGACTGGGGGGCGTTAAACACCCCCCCCCCCCCAGTCAATGGCGGGTTAATAGGTGATATGTATGGTTTCCATTGAGATCATGACCCCGGATGACCTTTTTAGAGGTCAACCGAGGTCACTGACCTCCGATGACCTGAGGTGAAATTTTTGGACTCTGATAGCTTCTAGAATAATTTGTGACACAGTGCACCTATGGATGTTCCGTCTGCGGTCCTCAACCCCAACCATCCGGCAGCACGGCGCCCCTGTTTGGGAACCGCTGGAGTGGCTGACCCTGACTGGGCCACGGACACCGCGCTGTGCCGCGCTGGCCCGCCGACTGCCGGAGAGCGTACAGGACCCGCTGGAGTGGCTGACCCTGACTGGGCCACGGACACCGCGCTGTGCCGCGCTGGCCCGCCGACTGCCGGAGAGCGTACAGGAATCGCTGGAGTGGCTGACCCTGACTGGGCCACGGACACCGCGCTGTGCCGCGCTGGCCCGCCGACTGCCGGGGAACGTACAGGAATCGCTGGAGTGGCTGACCCTGACTGGGCCACGGACACCGCGCTGTGCCGCGCTGGCCCGCCGACTGCCGGAGAGCGTCCAGGAATCGCTGGAGTGGCTGACCCTGACTGGGCCACGGACACCGCGCTGTGCCGCGCTGGCCCGCCGACTGCCGGAGAGCGTACAGGAATCGCTGGAGTGGCTGACCCTGACTGGGCCACGGACACCGCGCTGTGCCGCGCTGGCCCGCCGACTGCCGGGGAGCGTACAGGAATCGCTGGAGTGGCTGACCCTGACTGGGCCACGGACACCGCGCTGTGCCGCGCTGGCCCGCCGACTGCCGGAGAGCGTACAGGAATCGCTGGAGTGGCTGACCCTGACTGGGCCACGGACACCGCGCTGTGCCGCGCTGGCCCGCCGACTGCCGGGGAGCGTACAGCGGACAGACGCGGCAGAGACGCGGCCGGCGTGCTCACCGGCGCGGCTGCAGGGGCGGCGAGTGTTGGCTGACCGGGGCGGTGCGAGGCGAGCTGCGAGCGTGCATTCTCAACATTCAATCACTGAAACCTAAAACCGTCGAGCTTCGTCTTGAGATAGAGCGGCCGAACTACGACATCGTCATCCTACAGGACACGTGGCTATCTCCGCGTCTGAGCAGCCGTCTCCTAGTTTTCCCGGGAACACCCTCAAAAGAGCCGACCGCCCTGACGGGCGTGGGTACGGCGGGGTGGCCATCCTCTGCAAAAGTGACATCCAAGTCACCGTTCTGAAAACCCCGGAGGTCAATGATCCTCAATGCAAGCTGGAGTCTCTCTGGTGCCACATCAAGTGGGACCGACACCAGCTGGTGCTCGCGTCTTTGTATTGTATTGTATTGCATTGTATTACGATCGTGGGGTTATCCACAATAAGTCGTGGCTATTACCACCCCGAGTCAAACGGTACAGGAATAGAAACATGCAGGTCCAAAACACGAGACATATGCCACACACACACACACACACACACACACACACACACACACACACACACACACACACACACACACACACACACACACACACACACACACACACACACACACACACACACACACACACACACACACACACACACACACACACACACACACACACACACACACACACACACACACACACACACACACACACACACACACACACACACACACACACACACACACACACACACACACACACACACACACACACACACACACACACACACACACACACACACACACACACACACACACACACACACACACACACACACACACACACACACACACACACACACACACACACACACACACACACACACACACACACACACACACACACACACACACACACACACCCACCCACCCACCCACCCACCCACCCACCCCCACACACACACACACACACACACACACACACACACACACACACACACACACACCCACCCACACACACACACACACACACACACACACACACACACACACACACACACACACACACACACACACACACACACACACACACACACACACACACACACACACACACACACACACACACACACACACTCACACACACACACACACACACACACACACACACACACACACACACACACACACACACACACACACACACACACACACACACACACACACACACACACACACACACACACACACACACACACACACACACACACACACACACACACACACACACACACACACACACACACACACACACACACACACACACACACACACACACACACACACACACACACACACACACACACACACACACACACACACACACACACACACACACACACACACACACACACACACACACACACACACACACACACACACACACACACACACATACACACACACAAACACATTCAGCGCGACGTCCTGTATCGCCAGCGGTTGTCAGATGTGCCTCCACAGCACAAACAAAGCATCGCTGTGTCATTTCGGTGACACCGGCAGGCAGTGCGTTGTAAAACGCTGGAGCATGATAGGCAAATCGTCGTTTCCCAGCATCGGTTCTCGGTCTGGGGAGACGCAGGAGTCTGTCCTGCCGGGTGGTCCTCTCTCGTGCGTCACGACACCGGACAAACAAGCTCGTGAGCGAATCAGGCGCGCTCTGCCGCAGTACCTTGTGGGTCAAGGCAAGCGTGCGAGCCTCTGCCATCTGTCGGGGCGCCATCCAGCGGAGTTTCTCACGCAGATCAGCCACATGATCGAATTTACAATCTTTATATGATCGATCTTTATACCGTCCGCCGCGACACACTCAGACCGACCTCGACTCCGACTTCGACGAACTCGAAAAACAGCTCAACTCTCGTTCATGAGCCATCCAGGGTGCCTCATTGTGCTCGCCGGTGACCTGAACTGTAATATGCTTCGTGGCCACGATAGCGCTCAAAGTGCTAAATTT